>JAADXE010000052.1:0-70625 GCA_023337545.1 Pythium coloratum
CCCCCCCCCCCCCCCCCCCCCCCCCCCCCCCCCCCCCCCCCCCCCCCACTTGGCTGCTTGCAGCACCGCTCATCTCGACAGCACCACCGATCCACTTGTCGTTTCGCAGCTTGTGGCACATGACATTGGGCGTCTGCCGCATCTCGCACCGTGCTCTCTCTGTCCTCTCCTCTCCTCATCCTGCTGCTTCTCTCCGCCTCCTCTCCGCTCGCACCATGGCGTCCTCCTCCTCCTCTGCCTCTGCTGCTCTGAAGGAGCTGCGCCTTTCTCGCCGTCCGGACGACTTCCACCACCACTTGCGTGACGGTGACGCGCTGCAGCTCACGGTGCCGCACGTGGCGCGCCAGTTCGCGCGCTGCATCGTCATGCCCAACCTCGTGCCGCCAGTCATCACCACGGCGCAGGCGCTGGCCTACCGCGAGCGCATCCTCGCGCACGTGCCGCAGGACCTCGCGGGCAAGTTCATGCCGCTCATGACGCTGTACATGACGGACAAGACCTCGGCTGCCGAGATCCAGACCGCTGCGGCCTCTGGCAAGGTCCACGCTGTGAAATTGTACCCTGCAGGCGCGACTACCAACTCGGACTCGGGCGTAACCAACTTCGAGAACGTGTACCCTGCGCTGGAGGCCATGGCCGCCGCTGGCATGCCGCTGCTTGTCCATGGCGAAGTCACGGACGCCAGCGTGGACATCTTTGACCGTGAAGCCGAATTCATTGAGCGCGTGCTCAAGCCACTAACGCACAAGTTCCCACAGCTCAAGGTTGTGATGGAGCACATCACGACCGAGGAGGCGGCCAAGTTTGTTGCCCAATCACCTGCCAACGTCGCCGCGACCATCACGCCGCAGCACTTGCTGTACAACCGTAATGGTATGCTTGCTACCCCACAATTATTAACCGGTACCAATTATTATTGTTGCTGATGGAGTTGAATGATGCTTTTGTAGCGATCTTCCAGGGCGGCCTGCGTCCGCACAAGTACTGTCTGCCAGTGCTCAAGCGTGAGAAGCACCGCCAGGCGCTGCTCGAGGCTGTCGCCAGCGGCTCAAAGAAGTTTTTCCTGGGCACGGACAGCGCGCCGCACTTGCAGAGCAAGAAGGAAGCGTCCTGTGGTTGTGCTGGTATCTACACGGCCCACGCGGCGATGGAGCTGTACGCTGAGGCGTTCGAGAACATCGACAAGCTGCCACTGCTGGAGGCGTTTGCGTGTGAGAACGGCGCCGATTTCTACGGACTGCCACGCAACAGCGACAGCGTGACGTTGCTCAAGCGCGAGGAATGGCAGGTGCCGGAGAGCTTCCCGTTCGAAGGCGGCTCGCTCGTTCCGCTCAAGGCCGTCGAGACGCTCCAGTGGAAGCTCGAGTAATCGCAATGGTAAATGTGCTCTGAAAACAAGGCAATACAACTTTTTTTTCAGTCATCGACAGCTACACTAGCTGGCGAGGAGGCTCGTATGCTCAACTAATAGATCGGAAAGAAGCATAAAAAATTAATCGCGGCACGACACATAATGCTGCTGGAACAGAACTTTTATTGATGCCAAAAGCGTTCGGCAGGATGCATTCTGACTGCTTTGGGAGGTATCGGAAATCTTTACGATCAAGATGGCAGCCAAAACAGAAGGCCAGCATCACAGCGTGAGCTTTGTGCGCTTGACGGCATCTCTGAGCTAGTGACAAATCGACGTAAGGACGCATTCATGAAGTTTTCGTTGTGGAAAACACTACGGATTCAGCCCTCGTTGACTCTATTTCACTCAAACAATTTTTTTGAGGATGTTGCTGGCAATCTCGATCGCAGTAATAACGATCTAGTTGCTGTCACGATGATCATTGGCGTCTGCGTCTGCCGTTGCCGTTGCCGTTGCCGTTGCCGTTGCCGTTGCCGTTGCGTAGGTACTTGATGTGCGCTGCACCAGCAAACAGACTCCAGGCCAAGAGGGTGTGCTCGTAGGCCGTCTTGACCATCAACACTTCGAGCGTACTTGTTGGGATTTGGTACGCGGTTCTTGGCGATATCAAAGCAGGAGAATACGATCTCCGCAGCTATAACCATAAAGACAGCGATCTGAGCTGAGAGCGGTCACCGTGCAGTATAGAATCTTACGCTCCAATCGCCCTCACCGACAAACGACTATGCCACGTACCGTAGTATGTCTTGATGGCTCCCCAAATGGCGGCCATTGCACGTCCGGGTAATGTATGACCCAGCCTGATATCACCAGCGAGGAAAGCTCGCGCTGTCTCGTTGCTGCGCTTAATCAGAGGAGCTTCACGATGGCAATGTTAGCAGACTTAGATTTCCGGCAGTTCAACTTCGCTCTTACCATTCTCCGCCATCTCATAGTTCTCGCGATGAAATTCCGAAATGAACTGACTGCACCGTGGATGGCAAGAGTCTCGAAAGGAAAAGGGCAATGCTTGCTCGTATATTAGGTGGATTGATCCCCATGTACATAGTTACCCCTTGAAAGACGTGACTTGCAAGGATTTGTACATATATATTTATAGACCAAATAGTATTTTAATACTATTATTTTGAAGTGGTTAGACGACACAGCCAAAATGGTTAACCTGGCCCCGGTGTCGTTACCACCCCTGTTCGCTCAGATTTAGGTTTACTTCATATTTTAAACAATAAAGCCTGTTCAACTACAAGAAATTGCGAAATTTCATGACTCTTCCTGTCCCTGTGATGACGCGGAACCCCAAAAGTCCAGAACTCAGATCTTCGAATCCAGATTCCAGAATCCAGAAATCCAATCTCCGGAGTTCAGACTCGAGAGGTGCTTTACTGGATTGGATATTCATTGTCCATGCGACAGTTAGACCTTCGACATCCCCTCACATCAATCCTTACTTCGAATTCTGCATGAAGATGAACTCTCTGATCCCGCTGGATCGATTGAAGGCAATGGAGCGGCGCCTCTCCGAGTGCATTGCGAGTGCAGCTCCTGAGGCACAGGTAGTCGTTCTATGATTTCTCAGAAGGGCGAGAGGGCTCGTGTGGCGTTTTTCCGCCGTCAACGATGATGGATACAGGCACGCATCCGCGAGCGTCTGCAAGCTGTCCGAGGAAAGGCCCCGGGCTTGACGGAACTATCAGAGAAGTTTCAGGGCCACGTTGACGAGTCTGTAGGCGCCATCATCTTCGACGACTTTCCGACCGCTAGCAGCGAGCCGAAAGCTCTTGACGCCTGGAACGATCAAGGAACGCATACGTATATACCGGCGCCCCAGGACGTGGATCTGTTGTTCGACTGGGAGCTCCAACGTCAACACCAAGCATTACTTGATGCCCGGTGGCGATGGGTCAAGTAGCTGCAGAAGCCGTACGTCTCCCGTCGAGTTGCGTCGTGGCGAAAGCGTGCGAGCATGCGCTGCCTCACACCGCAGGACGTGATCGCTCGGTGCAAGCGACAACTCGTCGAAATCCAAACTGCGAGTGCTGCGGTGCAAGTGCAGTCAGATGGAGGGGCGGTCCAGCTTCGCAGTGCCAAAGCCGAAGCCGATGAGCAACGCCTACTGAAAGCGGAGATTCAGTTCGAGCTCAGCATGGCGCGCTCGCTTGTGCTCTTCTACCGAACGCAGTGGAAGTAGGGGTGACGGCATTGTACGCGCATCGATCTTGGTGAATTTCTTTGTGGTCTCATCTAGCATAGGCTCTTTCAGGGCACGCACAAGGCAATCGCCGTTTTCTATGGAGGACGGGATGGCAGGCTACTTGGTTTTGATCAATGGTTCGTTGGGATGTGACGACTTCTTTGCTTGGATCTTGAAGCCATAGTCGTCAGCCTCACAGATCGGGACTATTAGCAAGTCGTACTGAATTCACTTCGACAAGGGCTGGCCGCTCGTCTCCTGGCATACTTGAAGTATCAAGAAAACGAGAAAGTGCAACAGGGCCTGGTATCCTGTTATAGTAGATGCACCGTGTAATGTAACAAGGATCCATCGTCATATACTATATTAGGATAACTATCTAACACCTTCATTCACACCGCATCTGACCCGCACTCACATCTCACCCTTCACGACGAGCAGTTCATTCATTGCCGAGTCATCGCACAATAATGGAGAGCATCAACCCACGCGCTGACGAGCTCGACTCCCTCATCGCGACGGCCTTTCCCAAGAAAGCCGCGTCTGTACTGGAAGCACTCGCGTCCAAGCACGCCATCGCAACCAAAGCTGCGCTGCTGCGAGTCCTGGCGGATACTGCGTCGGCCCAGCGTCTGCCCGAGCGGTGGCGGGTTCGGATCACCAATACACTCGCCATCGCTGCAGTGCAATCAGCACTGCTAGCACCGGACGATGTATCCAGTCAGCAAGACTTTAGTGGTGTCGTGAAGGTTGGATGGCGGCCAAACGGCGACGCTGGAGGGCCGACGCTGCTGGTCATGCAAGGCGACCTCACGAAATGCCGAGTGGACGCAGTGGTGAACCCAGCGAACAGCCAGCTCTCTCACGGCGGTGGATTAGCCGCTGCTATTGTGGAGAAGGGTGGCTTCTCTATTCAGACAGAGAGCGACAAGTGGATCAAACTCCACGGCACGCTGGAGGTAGGAGCCGCCATGTCCACGACTGCGGGCAAGCTGCCGTGCAAGCGGATCATCCACAACGTGGGTCCAAAAATTGGCCGTAAAAGGCCACCAACAGACGAAGAAGCGAGCCAACTTCGACAGGCAGTTGCTAGTGTGCTTGGTGAATGCACGCGGCTTGGTCTGACGTCAGTGGCGATCCCTGGCATCTCGACAGGCTCGTTTCGGTACCCGGTGGACCTGGGGGCGACGGAGATTGTACGCGAGTGCGTTCACTTTTGCCGCTCACAATCACAGACGACACTTCAGACCATTCTCCTGATGAATATTGACGACGCTACTGTTCTCAGCTTCGTCAAGGCACTCGAGGACGCCGTACAGATAGCAGTAGAAGCAAAGGGTTCCCAGTAAGATCATTCGTATTGAATACCATCCAACATATAGGAGCTGTACAGAGCTGACGAACTACTTTGCGTTGGCTTCCACGTGGCTGATCGCAGGTGCGATGGATATCGGCGCCTGCTTCATCTGGAACACTGAGCTCAGGATGCGCTGGGAAGGAGAGACCTCTGTCTTCTCACTGTGAGAGGACTCTGCACGAGTAGACACGCCCGTTCCGACCACGCTGCCCCGCACGATGAGCGCTGTGAGCACGCTCAGGAAATCCGAGAAGTCGCGCAGCACTTGGCTGATCCGGTAGCAAGTCTTGCCAACGTTGTTGTCACGCTGCAGCGGGTCTTGGATCACTAGAGTCGGGTCAACACTGCCACCTTCGTAAGTTGCCAGCATGGAGCCGGTACCCAGATTCACTGGTGGAGGGCGATGCAGAGGCGAGAGCGACAGCCCGGCATGAGAGACTGCGAGAGTTGTTGGACTCGTCACGTAGCCTGCAGTGAGGGAGGCGTCTTGGTTTGAAAGCACGGCGATCTGGTCCAAATTCTGGCGGAAATCCGTGCCGTACCACTGCAAAAAGTCCATTAGAAGCTTCCCAAGTAGAAACGCCTCTGTTGATCTTGACTTTCGCGGTGAGGCACGATTGGATTCCACAGGAGGCTTCGATTCTTGCGTTGATCTTCCGACCAAGACCTCCCAGGCAGCCGTCTCAGATCGACGTGGCCGTCGTGACGGGTCTTTTGTTGCCCCCGCCATCAGTGAAGACTGCCGCAGACGAGCTTGTCGAATAATCTCGTTGGCGATAGCGACGCCCTTTGCCTGTTGCATGTGATACCGCGATGAACAACTCTCCTGAACAGGCGTCGATGCGTCCTTTGCTTCAGTGTACACGTCGATTGTGAGAGTTCCGCCATCTTTGCCTGAGGTGTTGCTTAACAATGCGCCTTGCTCTCGTAGCACGAACAGGATCATGAGCACGAGACCGTACGACGACAGCCCTCCCACATACGGATCATTGAGACCACGCGTCGCAAGGAAATGCTTGAGCACGAGCGTGAGCTCTCGTAATCCGTAGAAATGGCCCATCAGCGTCTGCAACAGCGTCGCGCTCGCGATGCCGTTGTGACTCGAGTCTCTTGGATCATCGAACGTAATATCAAACGGTATTCGGTGGATTTTCGCAGCAGCGTCTTCCTCGTTGGCCGCACTTTCCACCGTCACGACCACTTTCACGAGCGGGATCGTAGCGCGTGTGATTGCGCTGATGTCCGAGTACATACCGCTCTCAACCGACGACAAATGGGCTGCCAACACGCTCACACACTCCTGGATCGTCAAGATATGATCAGAGGGTGGTGCAGCCGACGCGGCAGCAGCCCCGGCAGCTCCAAACACGACGAGGTCCACGTCGCTGTGGCCTCCATGCAGTTGCGTTGCAAACGACCCGTAGCTCTCAACACGGACGCCGTTTCCTCCCCACGCACTCAGGATCTCGCTCTTGATCCGCTCGATGGCGATCTCAATGGCTGGTCGCACAGCCTCAGCTTCTGCTTGGCACTGGTTCGCGAACCGCACGATCTCTTCATGCAGCATGACGTGCATCATCGCGGTTTGCTCTTCATACAGCCGCTGTAAATGGCCGAACGAGAACTTGTCCTGCTGGTCGTTGAGCTCGTTCATGCGTCGCGTGCGCTCTTCTTCTGTCATTTCGATCACGTTTTGCTGCCACTCTTGGCGTTCTTCCCACTCTTTCTCTCGCGTCATGGCCTGCACAGGACAGTTGACCAAGTGCTCGGCGAGGTCTTCTCTTGGGAAGATCGCGCTGCATCCAAGCATGGCGTTAGGACACACAACGTCGTACGACTCGAGATCCATCGCCATCGACTCGTCGACGACCTGGTCCAGCGTGTCTGGCACTTGCCTGTACACACAGTGCTCCAGATGCGTCTCCAGGTCCTTGAGCATGCAGCTGAACATGCAGCCGAACCAGCTATTCGGACACACGACCTCGTAGTCGTGGTCCAGCCGCGTGATCGTGCTCTGGAACCACTGCGTGTTCTTCATATTGTCCAAGAACATCTCGCGCATCATGGCTTGCTGCTCCTGCTCGATGGCGGCGATCGCCCACGCGCGTCGCCTGCGGATCTCTTCCTCTTCTTCCTGTTGTAATTGCCGCAGTACATTCAGTCTTCTTGCACGCTCCTTTTCTGCGGCGTCGATCACGTACTGCGTCCAATACGCACGGTCATTAGCGTCGGCGTCGCGTCCAAAGTCCCCCAAGTACGCGGAAATGGGTCGCGCGTGTGGCGACCTGTGGAAATGGTACGGTGACGGCAGCAGAGGCGGTGACGGCAATGCGGCGAGGACGGATTTGCCGTTTGCGAGCTCTTGGAGGGGGATTAAAGCCGGAGAAGACGGAGACGAAGGCGGTACGAAGGGCACAGCGGACGCGCGCAGGGATTTGAGGCTGTTGGCATCGTCTGGGTCGCTGTGTGGGCTCGTGTCGACGCTCAGGACGAGCTCGTCGACGTCGTCGGCGCCGTTTTTCTTCTTTTTTGGACGGCGTTTGCGCGGCCCAGAGTGCTTTTTCTTGGGCTTTTCGAGCAGCAGATCATCGTGGCTGGATTCACCGTCGTGTTGTGTGGGGGTGGGGCGTGGTAGCGCTTCATCTAGCAGCGTGGAGAGCGAGCGCAGGACGCCGCCTTCCGTCAAGAGGTCGGATGCTGCCATTGTTCTGGTGTGGGAAAGAGAAAGAGAAGATCATCAGATGGGTGAGATACCGGTATTTGGGAGAAAAACCGGTATTTCAGACTTCAAGGTGAGCCTGAAGCGGCACAAGGGGATCCATAGTGGGATCCACTGCCAGGAGCTACACGCGCGAATCCTCACAGTCACACGAAGCTCAGACTTGTTGAATGTATAAAATAGATGCTGGCCATAAAAGAGAGTAGCTGTTGGTCGGCTACAAGTCATAGTAGCCTTGTGGTCCCTGTGAGCACAGCGTTCGGTACAAGGAGTCCAAGCAGCGTGCGGTGTTCATCTCCAACAAGATCTTGGCTCTGTCCTGGCGTAGCGTGGCAAGTGCAGTCGTGTGATCGTCCGGAGTCTCACTCGCAGTGCCGTCTGTAGAAGGACTGGCTTGTTGGTGATAGGCTGCGATCCTGGCGTCGGTGTTCTCCTCGAGTTGGCGCTTGCAACGAGTGATCACGTTGTGTAACTCCAGGCAACGAACGTCGGCACGCGCTCGCCACGCGGCGACTCTGTACGAGGTGATGGGCTTTGTCACCCACTTCTCGAGACGTCTGTCGTCGTGAAGTGCCTGGCGGTCGCGGCGTAGATCCTCCCAGTCGAGGAGGAGATCGTGGTCTGTATCCACCAGGGAATCGCACTTGTCCTGCGAAAAGTTGACGACCTATGGCATCGATGATGTTGGTGTGGAGTCGCTCCAGGTAACGGAGACAGGCTTTCTTGGACGAGCACAAGGGTCTTCTTCCACAGCTTGGTCATCGAAATTCCACGCAGTTTGGCAGATTTGTTTGTGAGGCGTGGGTCGAGTTGTGACTTGGCCCAGAGCAACTGACGATGCATGGACGCGACTCGAGCCGACTCGCCACGTTCGACGAACAACATGGGATACCGGGGGGCGATATTGCACAGTGAACACAAGATCTCCTCCACGGCCTGCAAATCGTCCAGCTTCTGGACGAGATTGGCCTCCTCCTTCTCGACAGCCAGCTGCTCAGTATCGTCTCTGGCTGCCACTTGTTTGGTGTCGAAGACCGCGGCGGTCGCATCGACCCACTCGCTCTGGTTTTGTGTGAGGGCTTCTATTGTCTTCCGCTGGTCCCAAAACAGCTCACAGATACGGTCAATCGCATCGAGCCGCCACGCTACGAAGTCAGCCTTCTCCTGTTGGCTATCGTCTTGGCAGAGGAACTTTCCCCACTGTTTTAGAAGCAGATCATCACGTGGTGTCCAGTCGAGATCCTTGGCCTCTGGCTTGTTGTTGGGGAAGCAGATGAGGAAGAGATCGAGCGCTATCGGATCAGTGCAAACTAACACGCTATCTGGACGAACGACCTCTGCGTATGGTTTCGAGTGGACTCCTTCGTTTATTGCACTCGCGATACACTCGGAGAGACGCTGAAGGACGTCCTGGAAGCGAGTCCGCGGGATGGACGTACTCGGCTTCATTTCGACCCACTTCACTCGGGGGATTGAGCCAAACAAATGGCATTGGTCCAAATGCGTCATCGACCATTCGACCACATCAGTCGGTTGATAAGAATTGTCCAGGACACTCCAAAGGCGATGACATTTCAAGGAAATCACACAGAAAACAACTCGTCACGCAATCAAGTGATGGTGAAGGTTCGAATGGGTTGGACGCAGTCCAAATTGAAGCTGGAACAGCTAGATCTGCTCGAAGCAATGCAGCCGATTTGAGGACATCAACTTCCATCATCGGCAATGCAGCTTCCACACAGCGCCGGCTGAGCAGCCTTGCCTCGAGTGTTCGAATGTGGGACACACCACCTAGCTTCTCCACTTGGCGGCATGCCTGTGCATTCTTCGTCAACGACCCGAGGACATTTAGCGCGTACAGTTGAGTCGAAGTATTACGCTCTCGCAGCACATGAGCATCGAGTCAGAAGTCGCAAGAGCAACAGCTCGGGCGATGATTCATCGCCGATGAAGCCTCCACGTGAAGGGAATAACCCCTTTGGTTTCCATCCTAGTATCTTGCGATCACTCTACTGTAGCTCGTTGTTTGATTAGAGAGTGAGCTTTCGTATGCGCGCGTACAAATTGCCACCATCCACGATATAGATCACACCGCTATAACCAACAGCGACCCCCATGGGCCGGACGAACCGAGCCTGCAAGGCCCCGCCATCCGTGGAGCCACTCGTTCCGCACTCTCCCGCGATCGTCGTGACGACGAATGAGTTGATGTTGACCTTGCGGATGCAGTGGTTGTTAGTGTCGGCGACGTACAGCTCATCTCCCGCTGGAGACAAGGCAAGACCACGGATCGTGTCAAAGCGAGCGTTGACACCCGTGCCTGTCTGAAAGCCAGGCGAGCTCACCGAGCCAGCGACCGTACAGGTCGAAGACCCGTCTGTGGAGATGCCGACGATCCCATGCTTGCTTGCGACGAAGGCCGTCCCGGTAGGCGTCACGGCCAGCGCACGGGGCCACTCGACCTTCGCTCCGAGGGTCGATACGCGAGCCGAGCCGGTCAAGACTTTGCGGACAGCATCCCCGTAGAAGTCGGCGACGTACGCATTGTTGGAGCTGTCGACCGCCACGTCGTATGGCTTCCCCATGGACGCAGTCAACGCTGGGCCGTTGACAGAAGACGAGCTTCCGTTTCCAGCCAAAGTCGCGACTTGACCACTGCTTCCAACGATGGAGCGGACAAGATAGTTGTTGCCATCAGCAACAAAAACATTGGCGTAACTGTCGACTGCAAGACCGAGGATGCCATTGAACTGCGCGTTGATGCGGAAGCTGTTGGTGGATCCAAATGTTCGCGTGCCAGCGTACGGAGCAGGGTACGGGTACGTCTCTGCGAGCCTGAAAACTTGGTACGCGTCGGAGACGTAGATACTGCTGTCGTTGGCGATCGTAATCGATGTGACGGGCTCTGTGGTGAAGCCACTCGCAAATGTAGAGACCATCGAAGGAGGCTTCGTGGTCGGCGCTGGTGTAGGAGGCGGGGTTGGGGCTGGCGTAGGAGCTGGCGTAGGAGCTGGTGTTGAAGCTGTTGTTGGAGCTGGTGTCGGAGCCGGCGTAGGTGCTGGCGTCGGTGCTGTTGTCGGTGTTAGCGTCGCTGTTGGACTGGGGGTCGATGCTGGAGTTGGAGCTGATGTCGGAGCAGGAACGACGGTCACCACCGAGACAGCTGAGATCTTCTTGGTCCCCACGACAATGATGAGGATGAAGAGAAGCAGAAGAAACATACCCACAGTAGCTTTGACCCATCTCGGCATGGAGGAATTCACCACGATGATCTCATTTGCGCGCACTGGATGTGCTGATGACGGTGCCGAGATACTAGTCGCGTGGGCGGTCGAGTCATCGAGTGGTGAGACTTTGTTCGTCGATTGGAGCTTCGAAGGCTGCACTTGCGGAGAGACTTGGACAAGAGGAGCCAATGGGGCAATTACTGCAGTTGCCGGTCGGGTAGAACTGACTGCCAGTGATTGCTTGCTTGCTGCAGAAGACTGCGCAGGCGCTGTTGCTACAGTCGGCGGCACACGGTCGATGCCCTGTAAGCATTCTAGAATGACTTGCATCGTTGGGCGATCGGCTGGATTGGCACGACAAGCGCCCTGAATGATAGCCCGAATGCTACTGCTGACCTTGTCGAGGCCGCGCAATTGTAGCTGAGAGTCGAGCATCGGCTTTGAGGCCACCACCGTTGCCTCGTCCATCTCTGCGAATGGAATCGCCCCGGTGATCGCCTCATAGATCACCAGTCCGAACGCGTACACGTCTGCCTCGCGCGTGGGGCCCGTCTCGCCAGTGACGATCTCAGGAGCGAGCCATCGCGTTGAGTGTGTAGCACTCGGGTTGGGCTTTTTGTTGGGTGTTTGCATTCCTGAACGAGCCTCAAACCACGCGAGATAGTCACTAGGCCCGGCGATTTTGGCCTTTTGATCACTCGAGATGCAGATCCGATTGCATCGAAGATCACCGTGCACGACATTCACTGAATGCAGGTAGCAAACGCCTTGAGCAGCTTGCGTGAGCAGTTGAATGGCATGTTTCTGTCGATCGCTTGGAATCTTCAGCAAGAAGCTGTCGAATGAGCCGAGTGCGCACGCCTCTGTGACAACCAATGCGTCTGGGAGGCTGACACTGTTCCCACCGACGGTGCGGCAAACGTGGTCGTGCTGAAGACTGCTCCACATACCAACGGCCATCACGAATTGCTCTTGTGGAGTGATCTTCTGGTACGGATCCTCCCACCCACGGCTCACGAAGTCCCTTCTCAACTCCACAGACTTGTTCGATTCGTTGATGGTAGCCTTCATCACACCCAATGGAAGCACTTCGCTGTAGATGAAGTCGCAATCGCTCATGTACCACTCAGGCAACGTGCTCGTCGAGGCCTTCACGTAGTCGACAGCGCACGCGAGGATCTTGTTCTTGATGGCTTGAGTCGCGGTGTCAAGACGACGTCCTTGCTGCTCCAGCTTCGTGATGAAGGCCAAAGGCTCCAGTTGGTTGGAGAGCTCGTTGAAATTGACTGATGCTACGACACTTTGAAGCTGGTCCAGACGTCGAGCGATGGGTAGTTGACCGACATCACTCTTTAGAGGGAGTCGGTTGACAAATTGGCTGATGCTATCAGTAGCTGCGTGCGCACGGTCGCTTCGTTTGGCCAGGTCGCTGAAGTACAGCACCTGCATCGCCGTCGTCTTCGACGCCAGCACCACCACAAAGAGCGAGAAGTCCGTAATGAATCGCAAACAGTGTAGCAACGCGACGGCTGCAGCTTCACGCGCCGTGGAGTTCGAGGAAATCGTCGATTGGAGTGCACGAATGCTCTCTCGAAACCTCTGCAAGTCGCGATCGATACTCGGTCCATGGCATTTGATGCTGCCACTTGCAAGCGCGCGTTCAGCCTGCTGCAGAGACTCGGTGGCGCCTCGTATATGCGCCAGCAGCTCGTCTGAAGCCATCGCGAAGGCGGTGGAGTGAAGATCGGGGGACGCGAGACCTTCTATGGGCCGAATTCCTACGACATTCCTATCCAGTGTGTCTTGTGAATATATTGTGTCTATTTTGGATAGCCATCGGTCAGTCCTTGGCGAATACTTCGTCGTGCTTTGGAGTGCATGATACCTATCTTCATCTTTAAGAGTATCCGCCCAGCGTCGAGGGTGGGATCTATTTATATGGAAGCACGCTGAAGCTCTTCTCGGGACAGATACAAAAATACAGCACGTATGCGAGAGGGTCAGTCGTGATGCTGTGGAGATTTGAGCGATGCAGCTTCACCGTCAATGGAGGAGTAGCAAGCTGCGCGTATCACAGGGTGCGTTCGACAACACTCAATTCACAATTTTTCGCACCTTTTCTGCACACAATGCAAAATCGCGATTTCGATTGAAATTGCGCAGCGTTCGACGGCACACAATGCCGACAAGAATTCTATTTTCGAAATCGCCAAATTTGGCGATTTCGAAACGCAATGTGGGAGAGTGGAAACAGCCTCTCACACATAGTTCAAGCAGTCAGCAGGCTTTCCAAGATGACGGCCGACGAGGACCGCCGGGCTTCGTACAAGTCGCTATGAAGGAAGCACGGCTCTCGAAGCAATAGCAGCGTCAGCAGCTCCACTGTGGATCGCGCCTTCGACCGTGCCAGGCGTGTAGCTGTCGTTGGCGATCACGGTCTCCTTGAACGCGAGCAAACGCCGTGATGAGGCGTCTTCTTCCTGGAGCATCGTCCGCTGCGAGCCCTCAAGTCCAAGAGCGAGACGATCCTGAACCACTCGGACACCAGCGACTTCACGTCCACCGCAACCAAGATCAACCAGGCCAAGGAGCTGCTGCTCTTGGTAGATACAGGTTAATTTCATTGTTTTGATTGATCGACTGTTTGGCGACTTACTCTTGGTTGTATTTGATAGGTTAACGATGTGGTTGACGTCGAGGATGCCACTGGAGGCGGTGGTGGTTGTATCACCACGCTACTCGTCCTAGGTGGCGGTGGCGGAGGTGGCGGTGGCATTTTGGTTGGATTGGGTGATGCAGTAGGCCTTCATCACCAGGCATCGAGTCTCATTGAAGTGGACGTGTCCTCACTCCTTCTGTGATCGTATTGGTTCAAATTCGATTAAAAACAAGTGGGAAATTACATTTCACGCTCGTATTTTAGAACTAAATACCGTTCGGTCCTTCCTGTCATTCAACTAGCAACCTTGGAAACCACCACCCGTAGACACCATGTTGCGTGTTACCTAGCTGTATCCTGGCCCAGCGAACAAATCGCCCTAGTACACTCGGTGCCACATCCTCACAAGCAGTTTCCGTACCCTGTCCACATCTTGTAGCCTGTAGACTTCTTGTAGCCTATGTACAATCCATAACCCTTCATTGGCTTACCGGTACAAACATACGGGCATCAGGAAAGGCTAGTCACAAACACGACATCGGGGTCCTAGTCGGCTACACGTGACGGAAGGTCTATAGGCGACAGGATGGGGACTAGTGACACAAAGTCTACCGGTACGTCTGATGGGGAAGAGGCTGCGCGGAAACGCGTTTTCAATCGGACGCCTCGAGTTGCAGAATGAGGAATTATACGAGTCCGAATATGCGATACAGTGGTTGTCTCGGTCGACGACGAGCACGTCTTCACCCGAAGGCCCCACTGCCAGTGCGCTGATGAAACCGAATTGCGCACTAATTCCGACCCCGTCTTTATAGCCAGGCAACAGGAATCCCGCGACGACCGCGCCGACCGTCGTATCCTCGGAAAACTGCGTGATGACTCCGCTACTGGCTGCGTATACCACACCGGACGGAGTCACAGTGATGGACAGCGGCCACAGCGTAATGGCTTTGAAAGTCGTTAGTTGTGCGGTGCTCGACGATAGCTTGTGCACTTGATTGCTCTTCCAGTCAGCGATGAACACGTCGTTGGAGCTGTGGATCGCGAGGGCGTACGGCGTCCTCATGGTTGCGTCGAGTATGGTACTCAGCAAGTCTGTGGACGAACCCCCGCTGGCGACAGTCGTCACAGTAGAAAAGCTAGCGTCGACCATGCGAAACCGGTTGTTGTTCAAGTCGGCCACGAATAATTCGTCGTTGGAATTGATCGCGAGCCCTTCGATCATGTTAAAGCGAGCGTCTGCCGTCGATCCATCGACGAAGGCACCCGAAGTGGACGAGCCGGTCAATACAGAGGCACCAGTCGACGAAGTTCCAAACCCGTAGATCTGGTAAGAATCTGATACGTAGAGTAGCCGGTCGATGCCACTGCGATTCCCGTGAACTCACTGGACGTTGATGGGATCAGCATGGCCGTGGGCACGGAAGATACCCAGCCCGAAGACGGGGCCGTTGACGCAGACGTCGGTGCTGGTGTAGAACTTGTGGGAGAAGGCGAGGGAGAAGGGGTTGGACTCGGTGTTGGATCAAGAGTAGGTGCTGGGGCAGGGTCAGAAGTGGAGGCATCCGTCGGGGATGGTGTGGGTGGCGATGTTGTTGGCGTTGTTGTCGGGCTAGGCGCTTCTGTCGACGGCGCTGGGGTCGTTGATGCTGCATCACTCGAACTGGAGCTCGTTGAGAAGACGATCACGAGAATGAGCACGGTGAGAAATGCGATGCCGAGGACGAACTTCGTCCGCAAATGCGTTGACTTTTTGACGATGATGATCTCCTTGAAAGGCCCACTCGCAGTTGAAGCCTCGCCTATGGGCGCGACTTTGTTTGAAGCCAGTGCGACCATGAGCACGGTGGGAGATCTTGGCTGTGAGGATGGGGACCCAGTGTCGAGAGGAAACGTAGGCCCGCAAGTGATACTGGTGGTTGATTGCGGGTCATTTGACTGCGGCGCTGGTGCTTGTGCTACTGAGTCTCGCCGCGTTGGCTTGATCGTGCTTGCCTTGCCGATCGCCTCCAAACTCTGTCGTATGACTTGCATCGTTGGGCGATTTGCTGGATTCGGATCGCACGCGCTTTGTATGATTGATCGAACTGGACCCTCGATTGCCTCTAGGCCTCGCAGTGTAAGCTGAGGGTGAAGCTTAGGCTTGCGCAAGCTGACACTGTGATCATCGAGCTCTGGATACGGAATGCTCTCCGTGATCGACTCGTAGATGGTCAGTCCAAACGCGAAAACGTCTGCCTCGATGGTTGGCCCACTACTATCCGCGACGCGTTCGGGTGAAAGCCACCGCGTGATGTCGAGTTTGTCTGGATTCAGCTTCTTTCCCGGTATTTGCTTCGCCGTACGCTCTTCGTACCACGCCAAATAGTCCTCGCAGATCCCCATGCACGACGTCGACTGAGTGCAGGTAGCAAACCGCCTCAGCACCTTCCGTGAGCATCCTGATGGCGACCTTCTGTCTGTCGCTTGGCGTGATGTTGCTGAGGTACTCGTCTAGACGTCCGTTGTCACAGAACGCCGTCGCGACTAGTGCGTCAGGCAACGCGAACGGGTTGGCACCCACGAGCGTCAAGAGGTGGTCGTGCTTGAGGTGGTACCACATATCAATGGCCTTGATAAACTGCTCCATTGCCATGATCCTGTCGGACTCGCTGTCCCACCCACGGCTGACAAAGTCGTTTCGAAGCACTGCTGCGACTTGAGATACGTTGTCTACCACGACCATCGTCCATGTTGCAGTGCGTTCGACATACGTAAAGTCAATGTTGTCCTTGAACCAGTCGGGCGAAGTTGCCGTGAGTGTCTTGACAGAGGCGATAGCAACTGCAAGAATCCGGTCGTTGACTAGTTGCGCCACTGGATCAGCTTGTAGATGAACGCGAGCGGCTCAACTTGGTTGGAGAGATCGCGAAAGTCCACGGACTCGACCAGGCTGCAAAGCTGCTGGAAGTGTTCCTTCTCAGACGTGACGGCACGGGAACATCTTTGATGAACGCTGCAGCACGATTGATCTTGTCGTGCATCACTGCACTCGCATGCAGAACGTGGTTGTTGTGTAGTACCTGCATGACCATTGATTTACTTGCCAGCATCGCAATGAAGTGCCCAAAGTGCGTGCACGCGTCGCATGCTTGTCTTACAGCACTTTTGCCATCACTTCCAGCAGCAACGGTGGACTTGAGGTCTTGCGAGAAGGCTTGCATGCGGGTGACGTCTCGACGAACTATGGACGCGGAGCACATGATGCCTTCACCTCCAAATGCTTGCTCGGCTGCGTCCAACGATGCAGCCATCCGCCGATAGCTAGTCTCGAAAGTAGTCATGCTGCACTGTTTGATGTTGACTTTGAGCTTGTTGGTTTGCCGCCTGGTGCGGATTTGGGCCGATAGATTGTTCTGACAAGGTCATACTCATCTTCGTGACGTCCCAACAGTATATTCATCGCTCGCGCATCCATCGGCGCCGTCTGTATTTTTGGCAATTTCAGTTTCCAGTCGCCCGACCCACAAGCCCAAGAAAGGCATCAGTTTACTTTTGGCAGCCTCGACTGTCATTGAGTGGCTGAGCTCTTAAAGGAAGGACCACAGTCTTTTGTCGGAGTGTCAAGAAACCAGAGGTTGTCGTTCTTAGAACTAATTGTGGAGCTTGTAGATCAGCTCTTGACACCCAGCCAAAGATACAGGAATAGTTGTGAATGGTGACTCGCTTCATCCCAAGGTTGAGAGAGTGTTTGCTGATGTTTGAACGCACCTACAGTGCTTTCTAACGGTTTCCTGTTCAAATCTCAACTATCTTGGAGTGGATGAGTCGTCGGACTTTTGTTGCTATGTATTGTGGCATTCGCTGAGGAGGATGTCCGCATGACGTAGGGATCTACAGCATTAGTTTGCGGACACGCGAGTAGGAATATCGCCATCGACCACATAGATCGCTCCGGAGGAGTCGACGGCAATGTCACTTGGACTGTCGAGGCGAGCAGAGGACCCTGTGCCATCGCTTGACCCTGTGATCCCACACCATCCTGCGATGGTCAACACAGTGTTCGTTGCCAACTCCAGCCGCGAGATGCAGTGGCTACCTTTCTCAACAAAGTAGAGTTATTGGCCGGACTTGGGAAGTGCGAGTCCTTTCACGAGATTGAAACCAGATGTGAGTAGGGTCGCGGGCGCGCCGTCACTCGATAGCCTGTAGATATCGTCGTTGTTGGAAACGTACACGACCCGGATCCAGAAACGGCGATGGCCTGTGGAGAATCGATGTAGGCCGAGTAGACGTCTATCTGAGACGTAGCCGTTCGGAGCTTCATGATGCGGTTGTAATTCCAGTCTGCGATGAAGACATCGTTGTTGCTGTCAACTGCAACAGCGTACGGATATCCCACATTGGCAGATGTCGCTGAACTGGACGACATCGAAGTGCCACCACCGGCGGCAGTTGTAACGCTTTTTGTGGTGGCGATCTTTCGAATAAGTTGGTTGTCGCGATCGGCCACATATAATGTGCCGCTCGAGTCGACGGTGATTCCGTAGATTTTGGTAAAATTCGCGCTTGTCCCAACGGCGTTCGTGCGTCCAGACACAGTTTGCCCGGCAAACGTAGTTGCGGTCGTTGAACCTGAAGCGATCTTGTACACACGATACAAATCCGACACGAAGATGTTGTTGGACTGGTCCACCGCGATCCCAGTAAGCTCGCTCATTCTCGTACTGATGTATGCAATCGTAGACGCAGTAGCCGTTGAACTCGGTGCAGCCGTCGTTGTGGTCGGGCTTGGTGACGTCCAACCGGGCGTTGGGGTCGGGCTTGTGGTTGGGTTTGGTGCCGTCTCCTCTCCTGAGTAGCTGGAGTAGCTTGAATAAGCGAGCTTGGCTATCATCGCAACCAAGGCGCCAGCAAACAGAAACTTCGCCGCCTGCATTCGAAGCGCATGAGTCGCTCGCTTTCGTTTCTCGGCTCGTGACTGCCTCGGGGGGCCCTGCTCGCTCAAGACTTCGTCTTGCTCTTGCTCTCCTTCTCCTCGGACCTGGCGATGTTTGGTACCGACAACGACACTCGATGTCTGCGACTTCACCACCTTGCGTGGCTTGATGGCTCGGATCGGTGGAACTTGCACAGCCACGGCTTTGGCAATTGCTAGCAGACGCATGAGCACCTCTTGGACTTTTGGACGATGCACCGCTTTACCGTGGCAGCACTCCATAATCAGCGCCCGAGCCTCTGGTAAAGCGAGGCAAGATCCGCGATCTGAGATTCGCCTTGCTTCTTGGCGTCCCACACGGTCTCACTATCCATGTCTTCGAATGGCGCCTTGCCAGTCAACGCCTCGTACATGATCAATCCGAAGCCGTAGACATCCGTGGACGGGCTGCAAACCGCACTACGAGAGATACACTCAGGAGCCAGCCACCGAGCATTTTCAGAGGCTTCACCTGCGAGTGGCTCAGGAGGCACTGCTCCTGCCAGCATGAGCTTCAGTTGTTGCTTCTGCCACGACTCACATTCGCTGAGGCCCGTAAGTTTCACTTGCTTGTCGAACGTCAGGAGCACGTTGGACGAGCGCACGTTCCCGTGGACGATACCTGCCGAATGCATCGCCAAGAGAGCACGGCACACTTGAATGAGAAGCTGTATCGCTTGCTGAGACTGTTCTTCACTGTCGTCGGCTTGGAGGAAAGTGTCGATTGAGCCGAGCGAGCAATACTCCGTCATGATGCACCCGGAAGGCCTCGCCAAGTGGTTGGCACCAACGAGGCGGCAGATATTCGGATGCTGGAGGTTGTACCAGAACCGCAACGACGACGTGGACACACGGCTCATTTCATCAGATTTGATCCGTTTGAAGAAGCTGCGCTGGGAAGACGAAACGTGCGTCGCGAGAAACGCCGTGGACCGCTCGTTGACAACTCGAATGTGCTCAAACTCACGCTCGGTCACATACCAATCGGGCAACTTGCTGACTTTATCCTTGGCGTTGTCACCCACCATCAGCATGAGCTTCTGCTTGGTCGAGTCAATAGCTGCCGATCGAGTGTCCGCTCTTGCAATCGATGACAGCGCTTCCAGTTGGGTGTCCTCATCACCAAAGGCCCAAGATTGCATTGATGCTTTTAGCTGGTCGATGCTGGGTAGAGGTTCCATGTTGTCCGAGGCCAAGGTTTTGATGAACGTCCGGGCTTGGGCAACGGCGGCGTAAGTCTTGATACGCTTGTCCTCGAGGTGGTCGTACATCACAATGTGCATGACGCCGGGCTTGTCGACGATAGAAGCCACGAACAATGCGTAGTTCGCGATCTGCTGGAGACACGCGGTCACTGCCGCAGTCTTCGCCCTGCGAGGCACTGGCGACTGCGACTCGTCTTCGGTCAGTGCCTCGACGACTTCACCCAAACGCTTGACGTCGTTGCGCAAGATTCCAACCAGGAGACGGTCATCGCCATCGCCAGGAAGCGCGTACTCGGCGCACACCAACGCACCCGTCGCGTCCCGCACGAGGTCCACGAACTTGAACGCCATGCTCTTTAAAGCAGCTTGAGAGACTGGAGCCAACGGCACACACAAAGCTATGACTGTGTGTTCTCTGTTGGCTGAACCGTCGCCGCGACCGAGCGGTTTCGAGGCTGTGTCCGCTCCAGAGCGTGTGGCTGAGAGTGACTGCGAGTGTAAAACTACAGGAGGAAGAAGCACGTGAACCGACGCCACGAAGAGTCTTCCTGGAGGCAAGAAGCTCCCAACCGACGCGTCACAAATCTCACACGTCGCAGACACATTTTCAGATTAAGCGACGTCGTTTTCCCAGAAATGAGATATCTGAGACATGATGCCGATCCTGGCGATGTTCGGCTATCGAGACGAATGTGATGCCCATCTAACCGAAACATTGGCGCCGCCACAGTTCGCTTTTTAGTACGCTTCGCTCTGGCCACCAGTCTCTTCTCTCTGCAACGAATTTGATGTATCATACAAAAGAGAATATCTCGATATACTGGCTCGAACTTGCAAGAGCCACCGCACCATCAGCGGTTGCTCGTGTCGGCTTAAAAGTCAGCGAATGGAGTATCGAATAGAGATAATGGCTCACAGAGACAATACAGTCAAGACACTTTGCGATGTTACTCATCCATATCCTGGACGGCTCACCCGCCTACAGCTTGGCCCCGACAACCCAGAACATACTGCAGGAATGCGGGGCTTATCAGCGAGAAAGGATTTGTACTGGCATCTCGAGCTAAGGACGGAAAACATCAGGAGGAGTGCCCGCTGGGCTGTTGAAGTCGATTATGTTTTCGTATGGAAGTAAGTAGACCATGGCTTGCTAACGAGTGTCTGCTCAAGTCCCTACATAACTATTTTGCGAATGGGCGGGTTGCTGATTCTGCCATCGACAATGTAGAGAGCGCCTGAAGTGTCAAAGGCTATGTCGCTGGGCTCGTAAAACCGAGCTGATTCTCCAGTGCCGTCGTGGAGTCGCTTGTGTAACGTAGTCCTGCAATAGTCGACACCTCAAGCGTCTTTAAATTCAGCCGCCGGATGCAATAGCCATAGCGCCGGCATACACAGTTTGATTCGTTACACCGATTGCAAACTCGTACACTTGGTACTTGTCGGACACGAAGATGGAGCCTGATCGGTTCACTGCAATACCAGTAAGCCCACTTGCCATCTGGCTTGTGTTAACATGGACAATGGTCGACATGGTGATCGTTGGGGTGGAAGTTGAGACGGGCGTGACAGTGAGTGTCGGCGTCGGTGTGCTTGGGGCGGAAGTATCGGTGGGCGATGGCGTTGTCGTGGTTCGGCGTTATCGTCTTCGGTACAGGCGAGCTCGTGCTTGAAGATGATAAACTTGCGATCACACCACCAACAACAGCCGCTATGACGATGACGAGAAAAGCGAATGCTGCCACTTTCCGCGACTTGAGGTTGGGCCACGGTCGTTTTTTGTCCGACTGGACTGGCGTTTTGTCGTTCTGTTGTTTTTGATCCTCGCCGCAGTCACTTCCAGAAACGATGGTCACGCTCGCAGCATCCTCAACGCAGTCATGTCCAGAAACGATAGTCAGACTCGCAACATCCGGAGCGACGATGGCAGCGTCGAGACGATTGTCGGTGACGCTCACAGCATCCCGGACTGTGTCGACACCCAGTGTGCGATCGATGTGGAACTCAACCACAGTCCGTAGCGTTCGGTTCGGATCCAGGCGTGCGACCGAGAGTGCCTTGAGTGACTTGAGCACCGCATCCATGGTTGGTCTTTCTTGTGGCGACGGGCTACAACACTGCTCGATGAGCGTCCACACGCCGTCGCTTATGCGCTGTGGGTCCCTCTTCGGCAACTCGTGGGCGAGAATGCACGCTTGGACTTCTTCCTCTTGGTTGATGTGTTAGTATGGTGCCTCACCAGTGAGGGCTTGGTAGATGGTCATGCCGAAAGAATAAAAGTCAGCTGCTGAGCTTAGCACCTCTCCACGCAAGCTCTCGGGTGCCAACCATGCCACTGCGTCCGAGATCTCCACGCCAGCAGCTTTTGCCGACCCACCAACGAGTCGCTTGCGTCCAGTCGAAGCTTCTGTCGAAGTCACACACCTTCGCTTGCTTGGTCATGGTGTTGATCACGATATTGTCCGCCTTGAAGTCACAATGCACGATACCCAGCGAGTGCATCCTGTGCAGACCCTGAGCGGCATGGATCAACAACTCCAGTGCGACTTGCAAGCGCGAACTTTCATCTCGACGTAGATACGACTCGAGCGATCCCCCGTCACACAGCTCCATAATGGCAAACGGCCTCGCACTCAAGTAGCACGCTCCGTAGAACTGGCAAATATTCGGATGCTGGAGCCGCTGCCAAATATTCATCGTCGTGACAAAACGAAGTTTGGCGTTCTCTTCGCGTGTCGAATTTGAACCGTAGATCTTGATGGCCACAGTTTCACCTGTGAATGTGGCTGGATACACGTGTGCGTCGCCACCGAATCCGAGCTTCGTCTTGTCTGACATGTCGATTTCGTTCTCCGCCACGTATCACCGTGGTAGATTGTGGATCTCACTTCTGACGACAGCACTTGAGCTCGCCCACACCTTCTGCTTGATCCCACGGATGACAGCATCGCCACCAGCGTTCTTGCCCGGCATCTCGTCGCGTCGACCCATGCTTGTGATCGTCGCGAGTACTTCTTTCTGCATGTCGACGTCGCTCAGCTCCTCTTGAATTTCGGGTGAATCCAAAAACGCCAGACTTTGCTTCTCGCGCTCGACAAGTAGCTCGTCGGCCGAACGCTGATTTCGGCGGTTCGTCGAACTCCCGTTCAGCATCAACTGGCTCGGCATGTGCTTCTCAAGCATATCTGAAGTCTTCTTGGCATTCGCACTAACGGACACCAGCTCTGCACGGAACAGCGACCTCGACAAGGACAGAGGGCTAAAAGCCTACAATATCGTCAATATATAAACGAAGGTTTAGCTGCACAGCAGCTCATCCAGCGGGCCAGCGCGTCGCCTCGGATGGGTTTCCTGGTCCAGCGACGGGATAAAGAGATGAATGGAGACCTCAGTTGTGGCCCCATCATGGGATATATTGTCGAATTGAGACTGCGAGCACCTCGTCCTTGTGTGTACCATCAGCAGTGGCTGTGTGAGCTTTGTTGAATGAACTGTCATTGCTAGCAAGCTGCTTTGAGGTTGCGACCGTTCACGAACTTGTGACAGAGAGAGACCACAATACCATACATGCTGGAGGAAGAAACGCGTGATGCGACGTCACAAAGTCGCAGATCTCACACGTGGGGTGTATTCTCAGATATAATATTTCTGAGACAAGATTTCGCAACTCACAGTATCATTTGCCCCAATTCCACGGTCAACGAGTGTTGCCGCGTACAATTTTCCGAACACGCGGCGAGGCCGATCCACCGTCGACCACATAAATGACCCCTTCGGCGTCCACAGCGATATCCGTCGGAGAATTAAAGCGCGCCGATAATAGACTGCCATCCTCTGAGCCACGGGCGTCGCACGATCCTGCAAGTGGTGTGTTCGTGCTCGTTGTCCACGATGTGCACGTCATCGTTGCGGTCGACGAAGACCGCGTACGGCCTTCCAATATTCACTGACGTCGCGGGGGCTGACGACGACGTCGACGACCCACCACCCGCCACAGTTGATACCAGTCCGCTTGCGGAGATCTTGCGGATGTGGCGATTGCCAGCCTCCGCGACGTAGACGTTGTTCTTCGAGTCGACAGCCAGTCCCATGATCATCGTCAACCTCGCGCTGCACCTATAGCCGTCAGAACCTCCGAGAAAGGCCGAACCCGCATGCACAGTGGCGCTGGTCGAGCCAGGAGAGATCCGGAAGACTTGACTCGTGATAGACACATAAATGTCGCCTGTGCGGCTAACTGCAATTCCAGTTAGCGCGCTTGTGCTTGCGGTGATGTTCATGATCGTCGAAACTGTGGGTAGGTGCCAGGCTCCGGAGTCCACGGCTGAGCAGACGGTGTCGGTGCTGGAGTCGGCGTTGGCTCCACATATTTTGGGCGGCTCGCTGCCCACTGAATGACGACAGCGAACGCCGCTACTAGAATCATAACGCCGAAGTACTGCTTTCTCAATGCCCAAGACACCTCACTGCGTCTGGTTTGCCTTGTTTTTGTCGGACGGATTGGCTGCTGTCGTTCTTGATGCTGGGATTCTACGGGCGGATCCACGCGCTTGACATTGGACACGGGATGGCGTAGGGACGGCGGTTGCTTCGACATCTTACGTGGCTTGGCAGTTCGCGTGAGGGGAACATGGACGCCTGTTGCACGAGCGATGTTGTGAAGGAGAATGTGAACAACCTGGATCTTCGGACGATGACCGGCTTTGCAGTGGCAGCAAGCTTGAATCAACGCTTGAACTTGAGGATCAAGCAGCTCTAAGGCTTTATGCAAGAGACCGTCCTCCCCACGCTCTTTTTTCCCCAGACATCCTCGTTTTCCATGCCTTCGAAGGGGATCTTGCCAGTGAAAGCTTCGTACATGATCACGCCGAACGCGAAGACGTCAGTGGCAGGGCTTGCAGTCGCACTGGAAGCAATACATTCAGGCGCCATCCATTGTGGCCTGTACGAACGCTGGAACGGCAAGGGTTGTCTTGGCTCGTCATCTGCGAGAAGCAAGTCCAACGACAGTGGATACCATCTCACGCACTTGGTCAGGCCTGTGAGCTTCGCTTGCTTGTAAAGTCACAAGCACGCTCGATGAGCGCAAGTTGCCGTGCACGATACCAGCCAAGTGCATCGCCAGCAGCGCACGACACGTTTGAATGAGAAGAGGCGTAGCAGACTGGAAGCTATCGCTGTCGTTCGCTTGAAGGAACTTGCGAATCGAACCGAACGAACAGTACTCCGTGGCGATAAAGCAGCGAGGATGCACGAAGTTGTGGCTCCCACCAGCCTGCAGATGCTCGGATGCTGAAGATCGGTCATAAGCTGCAACGACTTCGGTGTGGATCCTCTCATTTCATTCAGGTCTTTCCATTCGACGAAGCTTCGCTGGGAAGTTGGAACGTGGGTCGCTAATAACGCCGTTGAACGCCCGCCGATGGCGCGAACGTACTTGAAATCACACTCGGTGACGTACCACTCGGGCAAGCGACTGATCTTGGCTTTGATTTCGGGGCTTGCGACTTCGAGGCATTTGATCTTCATGGTTTTGACAGTCGGATCCATACTCGACGTCGCGTCTTGTTCTTCCGTTTTCGTGATGAATGCCAGCACTTCGAATTGTGTCGACAAGTCTCCGAGATCCACGTTTTTCATGAGCTCCCGCACGATCTGATGAGCTGCCAGAGGCTCGACCTCAAAAGATCCGATGTTCTCAACGAACGTTCGCGTTTAATTGATCAGCACGTGGCGTTTCAGCCACTGATCCTCAAGTTTCTTGAGCATTAGAACTTGAAGAGCTGGGGGGTTGTTGGCGACACAAGCAGTCAGCAGTGCGTAGCTGGTGATCTCCTTGATGCACGATGTCACAGCGACTGACTTGGGCCTGCGAGCCACTGATGAATTTGTCTCGTCTTGGGCGAGTGCGTCGATGACTTCGTCCAAGAGAAAGTATTGGCGGCGCAGCGAATCAGCAAGACTGCTGCTCGCACATCTTCCTCGCGTACTTCAGCCCATCTGCTGCGTCTCGTAGCAAGTCGACGAGCTTGGTCCCCATCTTGGAACTTGGGTTTGTTGCCGCTTCGCTCCAGCGTGAAAAGCACACTCGACAGATATCCGTCGGTTGAGAAAGATCGCTTGAATTTAATCCAATCGTCCTCTCGGAGAGCGGAGGGTGTTTCCTGGAAGCTCTGCTCAAAATAAAGTGACTTACAAGATGACTTACAATATCATTCACGGATGCGAGAGGACATAAATCCACCGTCGACCACGCAGATCGCATCCGGACTTGGCCAAAGTGATGTCTGTCAGTCTAACAAAACGTGCCGATCCTGAGATCCTGTCGACCTGTGCAAGCCTGCAATGGTCGAGAGTATGTTTGTTGATACGTGTAGCTGCCAGATGCAGTGGCTGTCTCGCTCAACAATTTATAGGATCTGCCTCGTGTAGAGAGTGTTCTCACTGGTCGTCTTGTACTCTAAAAGGAGTCCTAGAATTTCTCACTTCTTGACGAAATGGCCCTACGATACTAGTTTTCGGACCCGAGCTGAGAAACTACCGTCGACCACGTAGATCGCTCCGGACTTGGCCACAGTGATGTCGGACGGCGTGTCGAAGCGAGCAGAAGAGAGCGCACTGCCGTCGGCGGACCCACTGTAGCCGCATAATCCGGCGATCGTCGATAGCACATTTGTCTCCAGCCGTAGTTTCCTGATGCAGTGGGCGCCTTGATCGACAATGTAGAGGTCTTGCTCAGTTAATGAGAGGGCGAGTCCAGTGGCGAAAGTGAAGCCATCTTTGAGCCAGGTTTTTGTCTGGCCATCGCTGGAGATCCTGTACACCGTGGACGAGCTGCAAACGTACATGTTGCCGAAACTAGTCACGGTGATGGCTCGTGGGTAGTATACCGAAGCCGTAAAGATGGTAAGTTGGGAAGTGGCCGACTCGAACTTGAAAATGCGGTCATACAGCCAATCCACACCGTAGACATTGTTCGAGCTGTCAATTGCGAGCGCGATCGGTTTTCCGATGTCTGCCGAGGTAGGAGACATCGGATAGGCCGTGGTCGTGTAGTAGCCACCACCTGCCAGCGTCGACACCGTCGATGACGTGTAGACAATCTTGCGCACGAGCTTGTTTTCGGAGTCTGCGACGTAGATGTCGCCGGTATAATCGACTGCTATTCCGCTGATGCCGTTGAACTTTGTACTTTGACCAGCGTACACAGTTGCACTCGTCGAGCTTGGTTTGATTTCGTAGATGCGATACATGTCGGAGACGTAGATGTAGTTCCACCTGTCTACCGCAATGCCAGTGAGCGCGCTCGTGGGTGCCGTGATCGAGACAACCGTTGACACAGTAAGCGTTGGGCTCGGTGCGACCGTGGTTTGTGTTGGAGCTGGCGTCACTGTAGTCGGGCTGGGTGTCCAGGTGGGAGTAGGAGTGGAATACGTTGGACTGGGGTTCCACGTGGCTGCTGGAGTAGGTGATGATGTGTCATCGCTCTTCTTCGTCGCGAGGACAATACAGACGATAAACAGGATGAGCAGTAGCACGCCGATGGCAACTTTCACCCACAAGGGCGTCGACGAACGAACGATGATCACTTCTCTTGCTGGAGCTGGTCGCACAATCGGAGAAATAGCAGGGGGCGTCCCGCCAATTGGTGCAACTTTACTTGAAACTGGCGCTGACGCAGGCAGCGGAATGCGGGCAGCCACATCAGTTGCTGGTTGGTGTGGTTTGGTGGTGGGTGGCGTTTCTACTGGCCGCAGCTCTTGCGCTTGAGCGGTCGCAACGCGCTGTTCAGGCCTGGTAACAACTACTCGTTGTGCCTGTTTGTCAGCTGGACTCGACACAGCAGGCGAAACACTAGGTGTCAGCCTTGGTGGTATCGTTGTCGCTTGAGGTTGAACTGATCTCGATACTGTCGTGGGTGAGACTGCAGCTTGCTGACTTGCAGTTTGCGCATTTTCAGTGACGACACGTAGCAAACTCTGCACGATGTCTTGCATCGTAGGTCGATCTGCTGGATTTGGTTGGCAAGCGCCCCGAATAATCACGCGAAGACAGCTTTCGATCCCGAGAAGCCCAGACAAGCCGAGCGGCTGTTGAAGCATGGGCTTCTTCGATCTCACGCTACGATCATCGAGCTCTGCATAAGGAATCTTACCCGTCAGCGCCTCGAATATCGTCAATCCGAACGCGTACACATCCGTCTCAGGTGTGGGAACGCTTTGGCCGGCAACGAGCTCAGGTGGAAGCCATCTCGTAGTGTCGATTGCGGCTGGGTTCGTCTTCTTGTCTGGCGCTTGCTTTCCTGTACGGATCTCGTACCATGCCAAATAGTCAGTCGGCCCGGCGACTTTAGCTGTTTGATTTACTGTGACTCGAACATTTCCACAGCGAAGATCGCCGTGCACGAAGTCGACCGAGTGAAGATAGCAAACCGCTTGAGCAGCTTGAGTGAGCATGCGAGTTGCGGTTTCCACGCGATTGCTTGGCGCGATCGTGAGCAAATAATCGGCCAGTGTACCAAACGCACAGTGCTCTGTCGCCACAAGTGCATCGGGTACTGCAAATGGGTTCGCCCCGACGAGCGCACAGAGGTTTCCGTGCTTCAAATTGTACCACATGTCGATCGTCTTGGCAAACTGTTCCATTGGAGTGATCTTGTCGAACGCATTGTCCCATCCACGACTCACGAAGTCTGTCCGCAGCTCGACTGCTACTTGTGTTTTCTTATCGCACGCAACTTTCATGCTTGTACTGATGAGCATATAGTCACAGTCGGTTCTGAACCAGTCGGGAATCGTCGAGGTGAGCCTCTTCACGTAGTCCACAGTACACGCGAGAAGTCGGCGTTTGATCTGTTTCGTGGCGGGTGGGAGCGATTTTCCATCGGCCTCCATCTTGTTTATAAACGCGAGTGGCTCCAATTGAGTCGAAAGATCGTCAAGTTCGAGGGCTCCAACCAGCGCGTTCAGCTGCCGCAAGTTCTCGTTCGTTGAGCCTGCGCTCACCGAAGCCATCTTAGGGATTTGCGTGATATGCTTGCGAACCTCGTCCATCGCCGTGTGTGCCGTAGCGCTCGATTTGACGACGTGATCGTTGTACAAGACTTGCATGACCGCGGTTTTTGTCCCCAGCATCCTTGCCATAAGCCCGAAGCTCTTGCAGACGTAGCACGCGTGGGTGATTGCGTTTGCAACCTCGCCTGCTTCATCTATCATGCCTATGCGCGGTTGGATGATTTGAGAGAATTCCTTCACGCGAGCGATAGCGCTGGTGATGGTGTCACGAGAACACACGATTCGCCCACTTCGTAGTTCTTGCTCAGCTCCATCCAACGCGGAGACCAGGCTACGATGCACGATAGGTAAGGCTTCAGACTTCATCATGCTCTGCTCGCTGATTTTCGGGGGGTCATCTGGAGGTCACTTTTCCCAACTCTTGGCTATCGACCGGTCTACTCAACTCAAAAAACCTTTCTTGATCATGCCGGAGACATCCACATCCACCTATTTTTATTAAGTAGTAACCCTCTGTACATTCTGCATTTTTGGTTGGCGACGCCAAGCCGACTCCCAAATTGGACGATCTGAAACAAAGCAACAGTTGAGTGAGCAACAACACACTTTTGGCAACCCATCGTCAACCAAACGCGAAACCCAAAGGATAGCTTCCCGTCGCAATCTGTCACCTCCTAGACTGGTCTCGGCTGGTCTCAATGGCATGTAGCTATCCACTAACGCCGTTTCGCCAGCCCGTTGGATCTGTCAATGCCGAAAATGGGCTGGTCATTTTCTCGTGACGAAAACAAATGCCTTGGATTGAGCTATTGTCTTCGTTGCCAACGTCGGAAAAGGATATCCTAAGTCCATGGAGGCATCGCTGACGTCGCTTGCGATGCCGTCTCCATCTGTTGCTTTTGTCGTGCAGTGAGTATTCGCCACCCCTCCCCCAACAAAGCCTTGTCGCGGCATCCTTCGACCTTTCGAGCGGTCGAGAAGCCACTTGTTTGGCTATTTTCGTTTCCATCCGACCGAGATCCAGAGACAATCACACGCTATGCTTCACAATCAAGCAAGCGATTCATACCATCTCGAAGGGTCGCCATCGCATAAGAAAGCCCTCATCCTGTTGAACGGCTCTACCGATGATGATGAAGGCATTATGTACAGATTGTAAATTGTTTGGTGTTACTTTTAGATGATCGTAGTGTGCTCCAGAACTTCAAATACTCGGGGCGTTGGACCTGCCGAAGAAGAAAAATTGACAGCAAAGCACTCTTGTGGATATCAATATGCACATAAAAAGTGCTATCAGTTGGAGCCCTCCAGTTATCTGCAATGCTCCTAGGTCACTGTCCATTTGGCTTCTGCTGGTGGTCTGGAGCTCACGGTCAGAAAGCAAGAGGAGTTGTGCCAGCTGAGCATTTACGACGTTGGCTTTCGTTGGCACCCGCGAAGAAAACTCAGGATAACTTGACGTTGAAGTTGAATGATCTGCTGTAGTATAGAAGTGAATTGGCCGTGACTTGCTAAAGGGTGTAGCGTTATGTTCGAGTACCTGATAGCTAGACAACTATTTGGCGAAGGCGCGGTTTGCTAGATCCACCATCGACAACGAAGAGCGTGCCAGAAGAAGTGTCAATTACTATGTCGGTGGGCTCGTAAAACCGAGCCGATGCCCCTATGCCGTCGTCTGAGCCACTAGTGGAACACAGTCCTGCAATAGTCGTAATCCGAAGCGTCTGGAAATCGAGCCGGCGGATACAATGGTCGCTGCGTTCCACAATGAACAGATCCTCCTCTGTCACAGATAGGACGATTCAACCGATATTGTTGAAGCCGTTCGCCAGCAGGTCCAAATTGATGTTCCGTCAACGGAACCACCTGTGCTCTTGCCGGCAAACACAATCGGAATCAGCGCACTGTTCTTGAGCATGTGCACTTAGAATTCGTCGGACACGTAGATGTATATCCGTTTGCGTTCACGCCAATCCCAGTGAGCGCAGTCGAGCTTGTGGAAACATCCACAATGGTCGACATGTCAGCCGTTGAGATGAAAGTTGAGTCTGGCGTTACGGTGGGTGTTGAAGTGGGCGTTGGAGTAGGTGTGCTTGGTGTGGACGTATCGGTTGGTGGTGAAGAAGTCGTGGTCGCAGTTGGCGTTGTCGTCGTCGGTGCTGGTGAGCTTGCAGTAGCCTCGATACTTGAAGACGATAAACTTACGCTCACACCAACAGCAATGGCGACTATGGCGAGGGCGGCCACTTTCCGCGCCTTTGGATTGAGCCACGGTCGTTTCTTGTCAGACTTGACTGGGGTTTCGTCTTTTTCACTCGCGGCCTAGAACGATGGATACGCTTGCAGCATCCACAGCGGCGTTGACATCCGATGTGCGATCGATGTGAGACTCAATCCCCCGGTTGACCAAAGCACCAGACCCCGGTGCGACCACGTTTGCCGTGGCGGCTGCCGCACCTTGAACCGCGTCAATCACCTGGTGTTGACTGCCGTCGCGTTCAGTTGTTTTGCTCGCCATCGCCGCCGTGAAGTCGAAACGAGATCTCCAACTGAACCAAACGGAGCTGACCTTGCCGGGAGAATGGGCGAAGCCTCGTGCTTCTTGTTGTGGGCGTGAGTGAACTGACGTTACGGACTGCAACTTATCAGCCACAGGAGAAGTTTTCCGAGAGTTTCTTCTCGGGGACGGTTGACCGGACCAAGGCCGCACAGCCACTCGCACAGCCAGTGTCTTGGTGGTTTCATCCACCCTCCGTCCGCATGTAGTTGGCTATCGAATGCCGAAGATATGATAAGTTTGGTACTTTTGCAGGTCTGTGAACTCTCTCGTCTACAACCACCCAAGCGTTGTCGCGGCACACCCTTGACTGTTTTTAAGTGATCTAAAAACTGACATTTTTGGCTATCTTTGACCGTCCAAGAGATCCAGAGACGATCAAAATCAAGCGAAAGGCGCGCATCACCTTCAAAGGCGACCATCGGAAGATTTCCCCAATCTCATGTCAGCTTGGCTTGGCCGCGAATGCTCAACTAGGGATGGAATTGTGTTCGCGTCCGTCATCCCTTTGCGACTTCTTCTGGTACTGTAGTGCTTGTGGGGACCGATTGTTGGCTGCTGAGGTCGCGCAAGAAGCTACAGAGACCGACAGAGTCTTTCCTTGCAGGAATTTTGTACCAGTAGGAGATGGCAGACCTAAATGTCGTCAAAACTAAAACGAGGGTTGCGTAGCGCAGCTCATTCAGCGCACCTGCGCGTCGCTTCGAATGGAAAAGGATGAGGAGTCGGCCACATAACTCCATGGATTATGCCTTTTTTTCATTCAACCGTACACATAAATCGTGCGTTCCATATCTAGTTGAAGAACCAATAGCCTAAGGCGTGGTTCATGACGAAAACCTGAAGTACCATTGCGCACCTTGAGCTGTGTGGTAATGGTACCGTAGCTCTGGAGACGAAGACTAGGGACGTCGTATTAGACCGACCGCCACTACTTGATCCGCCGCACTATGTTGGTGTTATCGCCCACGTAAATAATTCCCGTGGGGCCAACAGCAATCGCAACTGGGTTGCTAAAGCGCGCGTTGGTGCCAACGCCATCGACGTTTCCGCTGTTTGCAGACCCACACAAACCCGCGAGTGTCGTCACTTGCTGGGATGCTACGTTGTACCGGCGGATGCAGTGGTTGGCGCTGTCCGCGATGTACAGGTCTTCCCCTGAAGGTGAGAAGGCGATGGATTTGATCTGCAGGAACCGAGCTGCTGTACTGTATCCATCCGCGTAACCTCCAGCCGACGTCGATCCCGCAACCGTGATCAGTGCGCCAAAGGCCCCGACCATGCCAACGTAATAGTCGTCAGCAAAGTAAAGAGATCCTGTGGGAGACACCGTGATAGCATTGAAGTAGCCGACTGCGCGTACCGTTGATACAACCTGTCCGCTTCGGTCCCAGCGACGCACGAGCGAGCCATCACCAATGTAAATGTCGTTGTTGATGCCGATCGAGATTTGACTCGGGGAATAAAACCTGGCGACGGATTCCGCGCCATCAGTGATGACGCGGTCGCTGTTCAAACCGAGTACAGTGGTGACTACATTGAAGCCGCTGGCGATACTTCGGACCACGTAGTTGTCCCCGTCGGCGATGAAAAGAGCGCCTGTGCTGTCGACGGCGAGTCCGAAGTATGGTTCAAGCAGAGAAGTAGAGCTGTCACCGTCTACGTAGCCGGTCTGGTATCCACGACCCGCGATTGGAGATGGTCCAAGAATGTTTGCCTGGGCTTCCGTTAGTCGATAGATCTCGGCATATGATCCGACGTATATTTCTCCGTTTTTGGAGACCGCGATGGCGCAGATCGGCGTTGGCCCAAAGATTTGCTGGAAGGTTGATACGGCGCCCGTCATTTGTGTCGGAGCCGGTGTCGGGGTCACACTAGGACGAGGTGTCGCACTGACACCTCCACCACTCACTGTGGACGAAGGTGTCGGCGTTGGCGACGGTCCAGAACCCGAGCTGTCCGAGCCAGATGACGACCCCGTTGACTTGTTCACGAGCGACGGTACCACGGTGCCCACGATTACGATCACCGCTACTACCAACCCCACTCGAAGCAGCTTCTTCCACGTCGGAGTAGCCTTCTGATCTGGAGGAGGCGTGTACACTGGAGGCCTTGACCAAGTCGGTTGAGGAGGCTCGGCCGCTGGCAGGACTTTCCCTTGCTGTGATGATTGCACCTGTGACGGTGGCTGCCACGCACCAGAGGCGAGCGGACTCGCCGTTGGTGATTGGAGCTGTGGGAGCTGAGCATAAGCCTGGTGGAACGCAGGCACCGCCACCGGGTACACAGTGATAGGTCCTTTGCCACTCATCGTAGTAGTCGGCACTGCAGCTCCAGAAGCTGGCGCGTATGGAGTCGGTGGGCTGTGAGCACTGCTGGTGTTCACAGGGTGAACCACTGCGCCAGTGTAAGCTGGCACGTTGCTTGGAGGTTGCATTGTGTGCGTCATTCGAGCGTAGTTGGTCTGTGCTGATGCCGCTGTTGCATCACTCGACCGAGCCAATGACCGCAAACTCATCATCACGATCTGCATACTCGGTCTCAGAATCGCGTTCGCGTGACAAGCGTCCTGGATCACATTCCGAGCTTCTCGGTCGATCTGGTCCATTCCACGCTCCGGCAGACGCGCGTCGCCTCGCTTCTTCATCTCCAAAACCTGCTCGTCGCTCAGCTCGGCGAATAGCACCACACCCGTCAACGCCTCGTATAACATCATGCCGAAGGCATACACGTCCGACGCCGTGGTCAAAATCGAGCCACTTGACACACACTCAGGCGCGAGCCACCGGATCTGTCGACTGCTCACACTGCTCACAGAGTCGCTCGCACCACCACCCATGCTAGAGTACTGGCGGAAGCGCATCGCGTTGCCGCCGATACAGTGCGTGAGACCCATGACCTTGGCCTGCTGATCAGCGGTGACGCCCACGTTGGCGCAGCGGAGATCGCCGTGCACGACGCCAGCCGAGTGCATCTCCGACACGCCTCTTGAAGCTTGTAGCAGCAGTGAGATAGCCAAATGCATCCGTGTGCTCTCGTTCGCACGTAGAAACGTGTTCAGTGAGCCATTCGCGCACAGCTCCGTGACTTGCAGACACCAAGGCCGTGAAAGATGGCTCGCTCCTACGAGTTGGATGACGTTCTCGTCCTTCAACTTTCGCCACAGTGTCGCCGTCGACGCGAATGTGTCTCCATGTGCGTCTTGCACTCGCTGCACTTCCACAAGTCGGCCCGTCGGAATATGGATGGCTTCGATCGCACTTCCCTGGCCTGGACGAACGAACTCCAGCTCTCGCTCCGTGATGTACCAGTCCGGTATTCGACTCGTCCGGTTGGTGATCTCGTGGCTGGCGACGGCAAGCAGCCTCTCTTTGATCGACGTCATCAAAGAATCACGGCCGCTCCCGGAAGTGTGGCGTTCTTGATACGCGATGTACGCCATCGCCTCCTCTTGCACAGCAGGGTCTCCGATATTCGACGCGTTGGCGACTTGCTGCACGAGCTCCAGATGACGCTGTGGATCCACCACTGGCTCTCGTGGCTTGATCCGCAGTTTCTTCACCGATCGACCGAGATCATCCACCGCAGCGTGGGCTCGCTCGCTCGCCTCGTACAGTCGCTGGTGGAGCAGCGCCTGCATTACGGTGGACTTTTCGGCCAGAATACTGACCAGGAGCGAGTAACTCGTGATCCCTCGCAGGGCCGCATCGGCGTCAGCCAGAGTACTCGACTCGCAGCCACGCAGCGCATCCAGCAAATCACTGAAGCGCTGAAGGTCGGCTTCAACATACTCCCGTAGACACTCGACTCCGCCAGTAGCGACGGCTTGCTCAGCTTGATCCAGCGACATCAAGGCGTCTTGAAGTGAAGAGCTCATGATGGCTTGTTAGTGTGGGCAAGGATGAAGGTTCGAAAATGCTTCATCCTTTTGTAGAGTCATAGCAGGCTCCCCCGTCGTCATAAGAAGCACAGAATTCCATCGGCGGCTCCGACGGCCTCTCTCATTCGAAGAGTCGCCGGAAATAGTCAACTCAACTCTGGAAAGTGCAGTGTAATCTCTTTCCTGACTCACAAGCGAGTTTTCAAACAGTGGATACCAGAAAAAATGAAAAAAACAGCAAGCCACGTTGCCATTAAACTGCGTCGAGCGAACAGACTGACTACGACTGGGGGAATACTACTGGAATCATACTAATAAATACTGTGCTGGGAAGTTCAGTGGACGGGCTGGAAGGGCTGGTGGTGGAGTCCGATCAACGACGCAGCGGCCAAGATCTCAATGTCCTTGAAGCTGTTCACCGACGGGTCCATCCGGCTCTGCATGGCCATGACAGTCTGCGACCGCTGGGCCAACGCCATCCGTAGCTCTTGGCTCAGCTGGGACGCCGTCTCCGTCATCGCGGCCGACACGTCGTCGTCATCTTCCTCTTCTCCGTCCTTGTTGGTGCGCTTGCGTTGCAGTGCGACGCTCTTCTTCTTCTTGGGGGCGACTTCGTCCATGTTGGCGGGCATCGACGACGGCGCAGGCGACGAGTGCATCTCCGACCACGAGCGCTTGAGCGACGACACAGCTGACGACGGCTCGGCGACAGGCGACGACGGTGGTGACGCGTCGTCCTCAGCTTCGCGCTGGGCGATCAAGTGCTGCAGGTTGGCCGGCACGTCGAGCTTGTTGCCGCGTGGGCCGCCACGGCCCGTGGACAGAAAGTTCTTGACCTCGACGCCCGACTGGCGAAGCACTGGCTGCCACAGGCGCTTGCGCGCGTTCGTGAACCAGTTCGAGAGCTGCTTGACTTCAATACCAGCTTCCAGCGCGAGCTCTTCCTTCTCTTCTTCACTTGGGTACGGGTGCGCAAAGTGTTCAGGCGAGAACATCCAGGCCTTGAGCACGTTCTTGGCCTCGGCGTTGAGTGTGCCACGGCGCGTGCCCTTCTTGCGTTTCTTGGCGTCTTCCAGGCTTTCCTTCTTCTTCTCGAGCGGTGATGTCTCGGGACACTGTGGCACACCAGGCAGGTAGTGCGGACTCTCACAGTGCGGCATCGACAGGTAGATGTGCGGGTGCGTGAGGTGCGCGTGCGCGTGGCTGTGGTGGTTCATGGCGACGTTCTCCTGGTCGAAGCCTCGTCCGCCGGCCAGCGACGGCAGGCGCAACTCAGCGCGGCGGTGCGCGATGGCGAACTGGAGACCCGGCAGCTTGGACAGCGTCGACGGGGAAAGGGCGGGCTTGGAGGAGGAGGAGTGGTCATCGGCGCGCGAGTCCGTGGATGTCGCGGGCGACGCGCACGGCGAGGCCGGCGCCTTGTACGCGAACAGCGGCGCAGAACTCGTCAGCGCCATTCTCTTCTTGTGATAGTGTGGGTTGTTTTGCGAATCAAACAATGACTGGGGTCGATCGATTCGATAGATGACGAGGATCTGGGACGCGAGGAGATGGTGTGGGACACGGCGCTCAGAAACCCAAAAGGAAGCGACCCAGACGTCGAGAGGACTGATGAGTGAAGAAGCGAGAGAGACGCGCTTGATGGGCGACGGGTTAACGCAGGGGCTGCTGATGGCTTGGCGGCGAATTGCGGAATGCCGCGTTGACAGGCGAAACACACGGACGACGGACGGCGGCTTGGGTAGTGAGTGGGGTGGATCTCCCAAGCGGCGAAGCTATAGGCGAGGCGAGGCAGGGGGAGGCGAGCTTGCGAGTAAGGGGCGCGTCGACGGCTTGTGGCGTGACGAGTCAGTGCGGCGCTTGGGCGACTGGCGACGAGTTGGATTGAAAGCCATGCGAAGAGATCCATTCCATTCGACCCAAACAGGCGGTTCGAGGGTCAGGGAGGGGGTCTTTTGAAAGGCAAACGGTTTGAAACGGATGAGAAGGAAATTTATTCGCCGAAAGATTTCGCAGAAAGGCGACACCCACTCAAATAGAAAACCTATGGTGGAAGGAAAGGAATCCTTGCAAGATACTGTAACACAGATGCCCCCGTAGTATACATAGTTTACGATCGGTGGAAAGATTCGCACGAGCATGTTGAAGCCCAGCACGATGGTTATCAAAACGGATTGCCAACCTTTCACATGATGATGTGGCGAGAAGGAAGAAAAGAAGAATGGCGGAAGCGTCGCCCTGTGCACGTGGGTGGCTTCCGTGCTTCCTTTTTTTCGAGATTTTTGTGAGAGGCCAGTGTGTTGTGGTGGTTGCAAAATGATGCGTTTCAAAAGCTAGAGCCCCCTTCCCCTACTGCTCTGATAGTGAGTCTAGTCTTGGCCAGTGAATGGCATGGCGCACGTCCATCCCTGGAGGCGGCGACTCTACGGCATTGGTGCTTGATGCCTTTCGGGATAAGAGAAGGAATGATAAGGAAGGTTAGGGTCGTGAAGCGCCGTGGTGATGGAGAGAATTGCCGGTGAAAATGGGCGGTTGCCAGACGCGCACGAGGCTAACGGTGGCTTTTTGCTTAGTAGGTAGGTATATGCACTTCCACGACGCTTCGCGGCGAATGATAACCGCCAGAGGGCGTCGCTCCGTTCAGTGGAGAAGATCTGAATCCATGTTGCGGTTGAAGCGCATGCTGATACACTCACACAGACAGACTGGCGCCCGTTGATTGCTTCTGGCCATTTATCGCGGCCGTTGCAAAAGAGAGTCAAAGTGGCGGCGGTGAAACCTCTCTCTCGCTCTCGCTTTCGCTTTTCCAACGGCCAGCAAAGGGCTAGTTGAAGCCACTCAAATGCAAGTGTAGGTACGGGCATATACGCGCAGCTCGAGCGCCATCGTCCCTGGTGGAAAGATGCCCAGAGAACAATGGCGCTGGCTACAACCCATGCATGCCCCATGTTGCAACTTTGACAGATCATGAGATAAATGCCAATCAGCACTAAGTTCGATCATGCTGTCCACTAAGTACGCCGTATTTGTCTTCAAATAACGTGGTCCACACTCTCACGTAAAATGGTGTGGTGCACGTGTCAAACAAGATCACCACACGCCTGGTCGTCCCTCGTTCAACCAGGAGGTCAGGACGCCGGAGCCGCTCGTCTCGTGCTGACGCCGAACGCTTCGCTTGCAGTAGAGTAGCTGACGAACCTCATACCTCCAGAATCCTTACCACCATGCAGCGCTCTTCCCGTGCTGTGCTGCGTCAGGCCGCCCGTGTGGCGCGTGCCGCCGGCGCCAAGAACGCCGCGTCGTCCAGCCTCCTGGTCGCGCGCATTGCGTCGCCTGTCTCGCGTGTGAACGCGTCGCTTTTGGCGACCAAGACGCCATTGCGCAACCAGATTCGTGCCTTCTCGTCGGCGGCGCCAGTCGATGTGCCAGTGCCATCGATGGGCGACTCCATCTCGGAAGGCACGGTCGTCGAGTGGCTCAAGAACCCAGGTGACGCCATCGCCGCCGATGACGTCGTGGTCGTGCTCGAGACCGACAAGGTCAGCGTGGATGTGCGCGCGCCTTTTGCCGGTACGCTAGTGAAGCAGCTCGCTGGCATCGACGAGAACGTCTCGGTCGGTGCGCCACTCTTTCAGGTCGCGAAGGGCGACGCTGCTGCTTCCCCTGCTGCTGCTGCTTCGACCCCAGCGACTTCGCCAGAGCCTGCGGCTGCCGCTGCTCCTGCCGCCGCTGCCCCTGCTGTCTCGGGTGAGCCAGAGACCGTCGTCGTGCCTTCGATGGGTGATTCCATCTCGGAGGGCACCATCGTGTCGTGGCTCAAGAGCGCCGGTGACTCGGTCGCCACGGACGACGTGATCGTCGTCATTGAGACCGACAAGGTCAGCGTCGACGTGCGTGCGCCAAAGTCGGGTGTGATCCAGGAGGTGCTCGCCAACGTCGACGAGGTCGTCGCCATCGGTGCCCCGCTGTTCAAGTTCGTGCCTGGTGCTGCTCCTGCTGCCGCCGCTGCTCCTGCCCCCGCTGCTGCTCCAGTCGCGTCGGCCCCAGCGGCTGCCCCTAAGGCTGCTGCTCCTGCCCCTGCTGCTTCGTCGACCATCGTCAACCCGCTCTCGTTCAACGCGGAGCGTGTGGTGCGTCGTGAGAAGATGAGTCGCATGCGTCTCCGCACGGCGGAGCGTCTCAAGGAGTCGCAGAACGTCACGGCCAGTCTGACCACGTTCCAGGAGCTGGACATGACCAACATCATGAACCTCCGCAAGACGTACAAGGACGAGTTCGAGAAGAAGCACGGCGTCAAGCTCGGCTTCATGTCGGCGTTCATCAAGGCCTCGGCCTCGGCGCTGCTCGAGGTGCCAGGCGTGAACGCCATGATCGACGATGCCCACCAGGAGATCGTCTACCGTGACTACGTCGACATGAGCGTGGCTGTCTCGACGCCGAAGGGCCTCGTGACGCCTGTGATCCAGAACACCGAGTCCATGAGCTTCGCCGACATCGAGAAGAAGCTCGCGGAGCTCGCCGAGAAGGCGCGTGCTGGCAAGCTCACCCTCGAGGAGATGACCGGCGGCAACTTCACCATCTCCAACGGCGGTGTGTTCGGCTCGCTCATGGGTACGCCGATCATCAACCTGCCGCAGACGGCGATCCTGGGCATGCACGCCACCAAGATGCGTCCAGTCGTCCACAACGGCCAGGTCACCGCGCGACCGATGATGTACCTCGCGCTGACGTACGACCACCGTCTCGTTGATGGACGGGAAGCCGTGACGGCGCTCAAGGCCATCGCCGACAAGGTCGAGAACCCAGAGCGTCTGCTCTTGGACCTGTAAGACAGATATTACAGCGGACAGAGATCCATCACACACGCCGACATAACAAAACACACGTGAATGAAACAACGTTGCCAACACTCATGAACACGTCTCATTTGCCCTCAATACTGCCAGTGTACGCCAGCCTTCCAGACACCGTGAGCAAAGTCTTCCTTTAGTCATAGACACCACCAGACTTAAACACAAAAGGCAAGTGATGATGATAGAAAGATACCCTTTCATTCTCCCTAGGAATCTTTACGTTGCTACTGTCGAGAACGAGTCGTCCCCAAGAGAGGACACCGCGAGGCCAGAAGACACTTCGAAAAGACAAGTTTACTCGTCCTTGGAAGCGGCGTAAGCCTTCTTCTGGGCGACACGGCCCTTGCGCTGCTGGAGCGAACGCTTGGCCTGGCGCTTGTACTTCTTGTCGAACGAGTGCTCCTTCTTCTCAGCTGGCGAAGGGTCCTCGCGGATAGCCTCGTGGGCCTTCTCAACGATCTCCTCGATGTCGTCACCCGAGATGCCGGCAGCGGTGTACTTCGAGTAGTGCGACGCAAGCATGTCTGGGTCATCCTCCTCGAGCTCCTTCATGTGGTCACCGACGTGGACACCCATGATACGGTCACGGTGGACCTCGGCGTCGTACGACTTGTCGTCACGGTTGTAACCTGGGAAGCGCTTCTCGTTGTGCGGGATGTCGAGACCGGCATCGGCAGCACCCTTGAGGGCACCGAACACACGGTGGCCGGTGGTCGTGGTGCGGAGACCGACGTCGAGGTACGCGCGGAATGGGCGCTTCTCGTCGGCGACTTCCTCAACGTAGTAGGTGCGGCCGTTGGTCTCGGTCTTGACGATCTCACCGGTCACATCCGTGTTGCCCTCGTAGTCCTCATCCAGGCCAAGCTTCTGCAGCACACGACGGCCGACAAGCAGACCGGTCGCGTAGGCGGCGGTGTAGTTCTTGAGGCCGAGGTTGTAGCCGTAACGTGGCAGCTCGCTCGAGTAGGCCGAGGCGAGGATCTTGTCACCGTCAATCTCGGCGTACGCGATCTGGCAGATCACCTGCTTGTTGGTGATGCGGACAACAAGACGGTACTTTGGCGAGTTGTACTTGTTCTTGTCCTGCGTGATCAAACGCTTACGGGCGCGGTAGTCCGTCTTGCCCTCGCGGCGACGACGGAACTTGACCTGGAAGCGCTTGAAGTACGCCTTGTTCTTGGTGACCTTGACGAAAGCCATGATTACCGTGGGAAAGTTTCGGGAGTGCTTTGCCGCCTTCTCGCCTGCCTGGAAGAGCTCCTCGATGCGAAGAGCTCCCACGACATTTGACTGGCGCAGCACTCACCACCCAATCACCCAGATCGGTTTACACGGGGTCGTCCACGCCTGTTTGTTGCTAGGCAGATACTCCTGGTACCTGCTAGCAGAGGTTTCCGTTTCAGCCAATGGTTGAGTGTTGTGAGGGTTTTAGGTGTTTTGATTGGGTGATAAGATGATTAAAGGGTATTGGGGAAGATGACTGGTTCGAAGAGCAGGGGTGATTGGTTGGGGGTGTGGTGGACTCCAACACCAAGCGCTCAAGTCCCGAAGCACTTTGTTTGGCGTTTTACCTAGAGCTACAATGGTGAGTGAATGGACGCTGTATGCATGCGCCTGCGGTGGCTGTTTGCGTGTGCGTGGAGCTGTACGTGGATGGGTACAAGCGTGCGTCTGAATTCCAGCGAGCGGTCGGTTCTTCGTGGGCGAGTATGGCGTCTGTACGAGCGACGAGATGATCGAGGTGGCGACTACAGGACAACATGGATATGACCGACAGCGGGTTAACGATAGCGGATGATCACGAGCTTTTCGGGACGCTGTAAGGCCTCCTACAGCGTGGATATACTAGGGACTTCCGAGTGGATGGTGTGACGCGACTACAGCAAGAGAGCGCGACGGAGGCGATAGCGAGGACGAGCGCGTACCCATTCCTACAGACAGCTCCATTCCACTGCCACTACTGCGCTGGCTGTGACGAGGAAGAAGCAGTTGAACCAGAGTCGCTGACATTGCCCGTGTGTGTGCTTGCGAACAGACCTTCTCCCGTTTTGTTCAGATCGGCCGTGTTGCCTTGATTAACTATGGCCCAGACTCGGGCAAGATCGCCACGATCATCGACGTCGTCGATGAGAACAAGGTGCTGATCGACGGCCCATTCTCGGTGACCGGTGTCAACCGTCAGGTGATCACGTTCAAGCGTCTCGCTCTTACGGACATCACCGTCAAGGTGCCACTCCAGGCTCGCGAGAAGACCCTGAAGAAGGCTCTCGCCGCCGAGGGTACCATCGAGAAGTGGAACAGCTCGACCTGGGCCAAGAAGATCGCGAACAAGAAGACCCGTGCTTCGCTCACTGACTTCGACCGCTTCAAGCTCATGATCGCCCGTAAGCAGAAGTCGGCTCTCGTCAAGAAGGCCGTCGCCGCCGCGCGCAAGGCCTAAGTTAGCAGTCACAGTGTCGAGAATACAACACGGTGCCCAAACTCTGTCCTTGGTTTGGAAGTGAAGGCAGTCAGCCGCTCGCTGGGGCCTCTAAACGCGGGAAAATGAATCGGATTCGAGCTCTACGCGTTGCTCTTTAAGTTATCACTACTACCCCACACACTGCTATCTCTCTGCCCACCATGATCTATCTACTGCTACAGACCATCATACGAGACTGTAGCCATCTCATGCTAGTCCGTGAGGAACTAAGTTCGTTCCCACATTTCCAACCAACGAAACACGGCGCGCTGCTCCTTCGGCAGTTGACGCCGCTTGAGGAATATTATCACTACAGAACAGACAGACACAGCACTTGACGGCGACACAGAAGCACAGGCAACCATCCTCTGTGTCAGGGACGTAGAGACATCACAACGACGGCACCGCAGCGTTCCATTCTTCAAAGAGCTCCTCATCGAGGAGCTCCCATTTTGCGTCGGCGGAATGAATGTTCAACACGAGCTTGTTCTTCGCACATGTTAAGTACGTGTTAGGTTCGTATTGAGTCGTTAAGTACGCTGTCCAATACCAACAGCCCACGTGACAACAGCTCACCTCCAAAGCAAAACAGGCCACAAGCGGATCTGCCGGCACAAAAAGAGATCAAGCGGCTTCCTCCTACTACACACAACTACAAGCAGCCACCACATAAGCAGCCACCATGTTGCTCAACTACATGCTGTTCTGGATGATGATCATCGAGGGCGTGATCTGCCTCGTGATCAGCCTGCCGTTCGGCCAGAGCGTCTCGCAGACGATCGTCCGCTTTCTCAACAAGACGCTCGGCGGCAAGGACTCGGTCGCGTCGACCGTCGGCACAGTCGTCCTCGCAATCGTCGCGCTGCTCTTCCTCTGTGCGTATATCCCTAGTCTCTCTACGTCTTTGTTGGCTGTCTGTGGGTGCTCATAGTGTTGTTGGTTTGATCTATGTAGCCGATGTGAACACGTGCTACAAGTACCACACGGCGGACGCGGTGCTCAGCGATGGCATGCGCATTCGCCTGATCACGGCGCAGCGTGATATGTACATCTCGGGCTTCTGTCTGTTCCTGTTCATGCTACTGCGCTTGGTGTACCACTCGATGGAGACGAACCTTCGTCTCGAGAGATCTCTTGGCGCCATGAAGAAGCAGGCTGAAGGCGCGTCTTCCGGATACAACAAGCTGCTCGAGGAGAACGAGATCATCACCAAGCAGCTCAGCAAGCTCAAGGAGCTGGTCGGCGAGGAGGGCGAGAAGAGCGGTGACAAGCCATTGGCCAAGCTGCTGGAGGAGAACGCGCTGCTGAGCAAGAAGCTCGAGACTGCGACTAAGGAGCTCAAGAGTGCCGAGGCCAAGATCGACGTGGTCAAGAAGCAGGCGGAAGGCCAGAGCGCGGCGTTCATGAAGCTCATGGACGAGAAGTCGGTGGCCGACAAGCAAGTGGAAGGCAACAAGACGCTCGAGACCAAGATCAAGGAGCAGGCCGATGAGATCGCCAGTCTCAAGAGCGAGCGCGACTCGCTCAAGACCCAGGTCCAGGACTACGACTTCATGTTCGCGGATGCCAAGAAGAAAGCCGACTAAACCCCAGGTCGCGATGAGTAGCTGCATCAAGCAGTCTCGTGCATAACGCCCACTGCATATAAGCACACCACCTCATATCCATTTAGCCTAAGAAGGTTGCCTCCATGCCTCCCTGCGAATTGACTGCGCGGATGTCTTCCTGACATACCGGTATCGTACCGTGTCTTCAACTGCGACCAACACTCGTGTTGAGAAAGTACGCAGTTTCGAAGTGGAAAATGGAGGAGACTTCTGACTTCCGGGAGCCTGCGGCGATGAGTGGAGGACAAGTGAGGAGCTCAGACCAAGCTCCAGTGGCAATTGATTTGGAAGAAATGTGTGGTGCTGCGTGGGGCTCGAGTGTCATGCTGGTCGACGAGCCAGTGAGTAGGAAGGGATCAGGAACGAGCTCCTGTGTGTTTTCGAATCAGTTTAGTTGGCACTACGCTGTTGTTTCTGACGATCTGCGCCGTCTTTCTCGTTGGTTTAGGTTATTGCTAGTGCAACAGTGGTTTGTACGCATCATCCATGGCAATCGCCGAGTCGTTCTTCACGTCGCTAACACGACGGCGCCGCACAACCACAAGCGCCGCCACTGCTACCACCACAGCCAAGGCAAGCAAGACTGGTGTCGTCTCGATTGATGGCGTGGCCGCCTCCGCCTCCGTGTTGGTGGCCAGCATCGACCACTGCGACCGCTGTCCCGATGATAGGTACACGTACACGGTGAAAGTCCACATGTTGACGAGGCCGCAGGCCGTCCACGCCTCGACCGTGATCACGACGGTGCTTTCTCTGAAGATGTGCACCGGAGACGAGAACGACGGGTTCCACAAGCGCCACCCAACGGCAGTATCACAGTCCAACTTGTACCGCCAGAACACGAAGTTCGACGACGACCCGCCCAGTTTGTTCGCGACGGTGACGTCAAACAGGTCGGCCAGGCCGGCCTTGTAGTTGCAGGAATTGCTGAAGGCTGAGCACGAGACCGAGCGATGGATTTGCGTGGCCGTTGACTTTGTGGGTGGGCTCTTTGCTATGCTGATCACCCTCTTCGACTCCGTCACCACGGCGGGCTTGATCGCCACGGACACGCTTGCGACGGACGGACCAGTAAGTACAAGACACTGCTGGAACACGCACGTCTCGCTCGCATCACCACTACAGTACTGCATGCTGTAGTCGTAGCCGCATCGGTAGTCGGTCCAGTACTCGCGGAGCCGTGACTCGTACCTGCCGCAGCGAGTGCACTCGGTCGGCGGCACGAAGACGCTGTCTTGGCAGGCCGTTCCGTCGCGCGCCTTTGCCTCCAGTGGGTTCGCTACAGCGCCTTTCTTAAAGTCGGCCTCGATCTCCGTCATGCTGAAGAAGGTCTTCCCGTCTGCAATAGGTTTCGCAGCGTAGTCGGTGGTAAAGAAGGTCTTGAGTTTGAAATCTTCGTAGTCACAGCGTGTCTTCGGGTCCGCACTACATGCGTCATTCGTTGCGTTCAACTGGACATCGAAGAAGTCCTTGACCAGCTTGGCCGCCTTCGCGACGTTCGCTGTCGTGAGCTCTGCCGTCGCCACCGACGCCTGGACCGTCGTATCACGGAATGCCGCGGGGCATTGCGTTGTGCGCTTGGGGCGGAAGCCGTCGACGACAGCCACACAGCCAACGCACTGAGCCGACTGGCGATAGTCGTACGCGACCAGCAGCAGCTCGTACTTGCCATACGCTGTCATCGCCAGCTCATCGATCTTCGCCTTGTTGTTCTGGCGGAAGTCGAGCCACGAGTATTTCTTCTTGTCACTCTTTCCACGCGTTGCGATCGGCTTGAAGCTCACGCGCGTGGTGCTTTGGCCCAGCTTCTTGGTCATCTCCGCCTCTTTCTGTGGAAGCTCATTGGGATTCACACTCGCGGTCCCAGTATACTCGTACACAGTCGAGTACGTCGGCGTGAGTGTGACTTCGATACGAGGACCAGTCGTGAGCTCGTCTTGGTTAACTTTGTTGGCGACATAGTTATCCTGCGGGTTGGGCACCGGCAGTCCGCGGTCAGTCGCGAGCTTCGTCAGTTTGCACTGCGTGAGGTTTTCCTTGTTGGTCACGATGAAGCCGCCCATGGTATTCCACACACACGGGCACGTCTCGGGCTCGACAGACACGCACTTCTTTCCATCGCCGCTGTCTTCGATCTGCGATGAAGCCGTGCACGTACAGAAGCAATCACGTGAGCCCTTGGAGTTGACGTACTCGATCGGGATCCCGTCCGTGAGCTTGCCGCATGTGGTAGAGCTCACCAGTGTGAACGGATTGTACAGGAACAGGTCGACGTTTTGATCCAGGGTCACGGTGTTTTGGTATCGGCCGTCGCAATTGATGCCTCCGTCCTGGCAGAACTGGAAGCGGAAGGTCTTGGAGATGTTGAACCGGTTCTCATACTGCGTGATGTAGTCGTACGACTTGGTGTTCTTGACGAACGAGATCACAGCGACAGGCACGGCGTTCCATGCCGTCGGGGCCTCCGCCAGCACGTGGCCGAAGCGAGCAAAGGACTGGATACGCGCCACGTCGTCAAACTGGTCCTCGTCCGACAGCAGCTCCGCAGCCTTGTAGCCCGATACAAGAGTACTGGTACTCTTGGGATCCCCACACTGGTCTTTGATGAGCGTCGTGGCGAAGGTCAGCTTCTTCTTGGCTCCGTTTTCCATGTACTCGAGCTTGGTGGCCTTGATACTGTTGACCCACGCCTCGATGAGTGCGATGGAGCTGACGTTCAGACACTTGGAGATGGCCACGAGCACCGTCGCCTGGCCCGAGTTGCTGGTCGTCTCGGCCACGTCGCACGTGATGAGGTTGGAGCTCACGGAGCCTCCATACTCGATGGCGGCGAGCAGACTCTGAGGCACGGGCTCCATGATGGCGTCGCTGAAGCTGAGACTGCGGACGGCGAGGAGGTCGTCATGCAGTTGCATGAACGGTGTCGACGCCACATTCGCCACGAGGAAGTACGAGCACGTGAGCCACCACAACGACGCCACCACGGCAGTCGACGACACCCGCATCTTTGTAGGCGGAAGCTTGCAGAATGGACGGTGAGACGCTCAGTGTTCACACTGTACGCGGTCGCCGCACAATCCCATGGCTCGCGACTGGTGGGGTTATGCGCGACTCTTCAAGATCCCTGTTGGTACCGAAGAATACCGGTATCCAGTCGGTAGATCGCGTGCTCGTCAACGAAACGTCACTTGAGCTCATCACTTTGATTTCCTGTCACCATTGCACTTTGTTCATGTATCCACTTCAACCCTCCTACTCGAATTACTTACCTGACTTGCCATGGCCTTGCTAGTAGTGGTTCTGCTGCTGCATTTGCTGGAGTCGAGCTTGGATCATTTGCAGCTTGGACGCCGACGAAATGGACGACAGCGACAGCGAGGACGCTGCTGACGACACCGACATGGACGACGCCACGGACGAGATCGACGACGACGACGACACGCGGCGAAGCTGGCCTGGTAGCTCCATGCGTCGCGGCTGCTGAGGAAACTGAACGACGATCCGCATCTGCCAGCTCGTCTCGTCTGGAGAGTACGAGCTCTTGATATCACACACGCGACGTGTGAACACCCGCACGAAGATGTGTCGGTTCTGCTTGAGCAACGGCACGATGAGCATGCAGAACGCGTCCTTGGCCTCGCGCGTCATGTCCTTGAGCTCGAGTGTGGTGCCGGCATCGTCGTCTTGAGGAGACGAATCACTGTCGCCACTGACGCTTTTCGTCGCAGTGGCAATCCGCTTGAGCCAATCCGAGACGCTCTGACGTTTGTCCAGGTCCTGCGTCCAGTTTTGAAGGATGATGGCCACTTCCTGAGAATCCATGCCGAATGGTGGTGGTGGAGGAGGCGGCGAAGACGCGTCGCTGTTTTCTTCGCCTTCTTCAAACCACAGAGCGAGTGTCGCGAGCACGCTACGGCGGATCATCCGCACGTGAAGCGCGAGTCCTTTGACTTCAAATAGTTGACGCCAACCATCCACGAGCTGGCGAAGCGTCATGAGATCAGATAGCAGTGACGGCATTGACATCGTCGACAAAACCCGCATGGCACGCGGGTTCTCCGCACATAACAGGAAGCAGGTTTGCAGACGTCCAGTGAAGAGCTGCAGTTGAGGCAGAAAGTCGTCGAGTGATCGGATCTGCGTGGAGAGGTCCGACCAAGAAGAAGTATTCGAGGTGATACCATCGTCACCGCGGTGTTGAGGGTCTTCAGCTTGGTCTTCTGCTGCCATTAGCTGCTGCTCAAGGCCACGCGTCTGACTTTCGAGACGCTCTTGCTGGTCCTGAAGCTTCCGCAGTTGCACACTGGTCGTTCTTCCGTCAGCAACTTCACTTTCGAGTCGTCCGTACTCCATCTTAAGCTTGCTGAGCTCCTCAGCCATCGCGTTTCGCTCCGCTGTCACCTTGTGATGCAACGTTCGCAGCGTGACGACCTCCTGTCGGCGTGCCTCGTGCTCGTTCTCAGTCTGCGAACGGAGACTGTCGAGTTCTTCGTCCTTGGCTCCCACTTCGCCTTCAAGCTCTGCGATCCGAGCTCCACTCGTCTCAATCTCTTGCTGAAGGAATGCACGCGCCGCCTCTGCTCGATGCAGTTGCTGCTTCAACGCTTGAGCCATGTCGGCACTCGCACGAAGCTCTTCTTCTATCTCAGTACGCGCCACTTTACAACTTACGAGTTGCTGTTCAAGCGCAGTCTTCTCACGTCGTGACTGCTGCTCGATGGTGTCCTTTTCGATGTTGAAGCGGGCGAGCAGCTCCTCCTCCAGTTGCTGGATACTCACCTTCAGTTGCTGCTGCTGCTCGATCACCAACCGCTTCTGCTCTCGCGCTTCTTCGCGGCATTTTGCAAGCCCTTCACGCTGAAACGCGACCACGTTCTCCATACGACTGAGCTGCTGCTGCGCGCTTTTCACACGTCCTTGTGTCTCCGCCATCGCGCGACTCTTCTCCGAAAGTGTGCGCTGCAGCGCGTTGTTCGTGGTCTGGAGAGACTCCATTTTCACGGCGTTTTCCGCCGTCGCGTCTTCAAAACTCGTCAGCAGCGTCGTCAGCTCCTGCTGCAGCTTCTCACGCTCACTCAGCTGGGTCTTCATCCGCGATTCCTCTGCCTTTGCATGAGACCGCACCTGCTCCTGTGCTTCCGCTCGCACATTCTCGAGTTGCTGCATGAGCTCCTCCCTTTCCTTCATCAGCCTCTGCATTTCCTCCGTCTTGGTCTCCTCCGCCTTCTGTAGCTCTTCCTGCAGAGCAGTCACCCGCTCCTCTAGCGACTTCCTCTCCTCCTTCACCGCTTCAATCTCATCGTGGAGCTTCTGGTTCTCCTCCGCAAACTGCGTCTTCAGCTTCTCCACGGTCTCCGCATGAATGGCGTTGAGTTCCTCCTGACTGAATGCGCCTGGCGTCTTCAGCTCCTCTATCTCGTGCGTTTTCCTCTCCTCCACCTTCTGTAGCTCTTCCTGCAGAGCTGTCGTCGTCTCCTCTAGCTGGCTCCTCTCCTCCATCATCGTCTTGATCTCCTCCTGAAGCTTCACGTTCTCCTCTGCAAACTGCGTCTTCAGCTTCTCCACGGTCTCCGCGTGGATGGCGTTCAGCGCCTCCTGACTGAACGCGCCTGCCGTCTTCAGCTCCTCTATCTCACACTCTAGCTCCTCCACGCGGCGCTTGTACTCCTCCAATTCCTCCGCGTGTGACTCCATCAGTTCCGCCACTTGATTTGCGTGGATTTCCTTCATTTCTTCGCCAACTTTCGCGGTCATTTCACGCTCCTCCACAGCCGTTTCTTCACAGGGCACTCCACTGTTCATGTCCTCCACCACCTTCTCCTCGAGCGTCTGCACTTGGTGCTTTGAAGCATCGCGCTCGGCCTTGACGACGTCCACTTCGGTCCTCAGAAACTCGAATTTCTCCTCTGAAAACTTCTTTTCACGCTCAAAATCACGTTTTGACTCGTGTAAATCAGCGATTTCACGCTTGAGCTCTTCGCGCTGTAGCGTCCACTCGCTTCTTTCCTGCGTGATCGCCACGTCCTGCTGGATCAACTGGTCGGCCTGCGTCTGGACTTGCTGCTTCAACGCGAACACACTGGCCACCAGCTCCAGCTTCTCCGCCACAAACGCCTCTACTCGTTCCTTGGTCTCTTTTAGCGTCGCCTGCGACTCGTGGTGCTTCTGGTTGTCTTCTTCTTCCGGTTGCGGTCGTCCATTTTCGCCATTTTCACTGGCATTTTTCGGCATTTTCGCCGTTTTCTCGCGCGATTCCGCGAGCTCCTGCATCAGCAAGGCGTTCTTCACCAGCGCTTGCTGTTGTTGCTCGTTGTGTGTCGCTGCAGCGTGGAGAAGCTGCGCGTTAAAGTCTTCTTCGCGCATGAGAAACGTCTCGCGGATCTGCGCCAACTGGGCGCCCCGCTGCTTGTCCTGCGCTCGCTGTTGCGCGATGAACGCGCGCCACTGGTCCTCTAGGTCGCCCTTGGCCTTGCGTGTGGCCACGAGGTCTGCGCGCAGCAGCGACAGCGCCTTGTACGCGTCGCGCAGGTCCTTCTCCATGCTGCTGGGATTCCTCAAGATGACGCGGGTTTGTTGTGACCTTGAGGCTGAGAGGATTTCGAACTTCCTATCATAACATGTTCCCTGTCATATCCGATTGTGCAGTACTGTGTCATCCTCTATATATGGATGAATCAGTACATACATTTCTATCACCGGCATTCTGAATGAGGCAGAAAACTTCAAGAAGCAAGGAGGAAAGAAGCCGTTGGTAGTGGTGAAGGAGGGGCTCTGGATCTGGATCTGTGTCCTTCTACAAGACGAACGAAGCAGCGGCAGGAAGTGACGGTTCTAGTGCTGCGGACCAGGAGGACGTTCGAGGTCGCGAAGAAAGAGACGAGGAGCCACGCCGTGCTGAAGAAGCGGCACGTCTCAAGACTACTAAGGATCAAATGAAAGCCGCGATGGAGGTCTTCTTTGACCGTACAAAGCGGCAGGACGCGGCCGAGCTACACAACGATTGGTATGCAGCAGTGCTCGTGTTCGTGCCGATGCAAAGCCGCATCTACGAACGCCAAAAGGCGTGGAAAGAGAGCCGCCCGAAACCAGTGTCTACAACTAGAAGTAGTACCAGTACTACCGCGGCGGCACCAACGACAGGTTTGGGGGAGCGCTGCACGTATTTGAAGACGATAGTCTTCTCACCGTTTGATTTGTTGGAACATCGCAGCCGCCATTCCGCCAAGGCGCCCGTAACCGTCACAGGGCTCCAGAAATGGTAGACGAGAAAGGCGAGGCATGGTGGAAGCCGTGAATGTTGGCGGCGCCCATCAGAAACGAGTCGCAACCACTACCGCTACCACGGTCGCTGCTGCCGCTGCCCCGATGGTACCGAACACTGGTATGTGTCCTCAAACCCGAGTAGAGCTCGTGGTGATGTGCAGCCTTTCTCACTGCCGTTTGTTTAGACACCATCGACCACGCAGTCGCAATTTCTTCGATCGCGTTGGCACTGCACTCAAAAAGTCCGTGGCCGTGCTTAGCGACCAGTGCAAGCGCCTCGTGGTTTGGCGTAACCGCAGGGTTGTGAGGCAGCGAACGTGGACCCAGCCACGGCCAAGGCGACACTACTTCTGTGTCAACATCACAGTAAAGCCCCTTGCTACAAGCATTGAGAGTTGTTCGTGCTGAGCCGGCGAAAGAGGAGCTCCGTACGCTGGTGCTTCTGGGTGTCATTCACAGCTTTGTGGACTTGTTGCCTTTCTTTTGGAACCTCGCATGCTCAATTTCAGTACATTTTGTCGTACTCTGCCTCCTCCACTACATGATGATCATCAGTGGCCTGTATCAGCATAGAAGAGGCTGCTTGAACGGCACTCTTCCGGGGGAGCTCTTCGCTACGAGTTAGTGACTGCACATGAGCCTCGTTTCTTCATCTGGGTGGGTAGCGCACCACAGCAAACGGATCGCAAAGGCGCGACGTCCGGACTCGGTATCTACATACCCTCCCTCTCTCCATACTCCCCTCGCTGGATCTGCATCTCCTCCTCCTCCTCTCTTCTTCATGGACTCCCCTCCATCTCCTTCGTCTCGTGCGGCTGCTGCCGCCGGTCTGCGCCAGATCCCGGTCGTGTGTCCGGGCCACTCGCGGCCGCTGGCCGAAGTCCAGTACAGCGCCATCACGCCCGACGGCTTCTTCCTCATCTCGGCATGCCACGACAAGCTGCCGATGCTGCGTCGTGGCGACACGGGCGACTGGATCGGCACGTTCGAAGGCCACAAGGGCGCCGTGTGGTCGGCCACGATCGACGCCACGGCGCAGTACGCCGCCACGGGCTCGGCCGACTTCTCGGTCAAGTTCTGGGACGCATTGTCGGGCGACGTGGTCACGACGTTCGAGCACAAGCACATTGTCAAGTCGGTCGCGTTCACGCGCGACGGCGGCAGGTTATTGACGGCCGGCCACGAGAAAATCCTGCGCGTGTTTGACCTGCTCAGCGTCAAGGAGCAGCTCGAGATGTACCGCGCCGACGGCCGCACGGGCATCGTCGTGATGCCGTCGCCGCCCATCGCGCAGATGCACACGAAAGACCAGATCCGCAAGGTCGTCGTGCTCAGCGACAAGCTCGCGCTCACGGGCGAAGTGGACGGCACGCTCACGGTGTGGAACCTGGACGCCAGCGAAAAGGTCGCTGAGTTCAAGGTCGACGCCGGCATCATGGACGTCGAGGCCTCGCGCAACGGCGCCGTCATCACCGTCGCGCATGGTAAGAAGGTACGCTTGCTCGCTTGACTACTCCTATCTATACGTAGGCTTGTATCTGACGTCGATTGTGTGATTAGGTCTCGTTCTTTGACGCCGCGAACGGCTACAAGCTGCTGCGCTCGTTTGAGATGCCGATCTCGTTCGCTGAGGAGGGCGGCGCGTCGCTGCACCCGACCGAGAACAAGTTCATCGCCGGCGGCTCGGACACGTGGGTGCGCGTCTTCGACATGGTCACTGGGGAGCTCCTGGAGACCCACAAGGGCCACCACGGGCCAGTGCGCTGTCTGCGTTACGCGCCGACGGGCGAGAGCTTCGCCACGGGCTCGGAAGACGGCACGATCCGCATCTGGCAGAGCGACTCGGCGTCGGCGGCCGCGGCCTCAGTGGCCGAATAGATGCACAGAGAAATACTGAGAGACCGAGCCAACGCATAGGACATACGAAGTAGCACGCGCGGGCCTGGAGCAGGACGCGAGGGCCCCCTAGTTTATACGAAACACACACTCTCCATTATCTGAGACCCTTCCTTCCTACTAACGCTTGGTGTACCACTGGATGATGTCGCTGAGCTCGATAAAGCCCGTGTTGTCGGCGTCCAAGTCCATACCCAAGTCCTCCACCTCGACTTCGCTCATGGCGACGGCCAAGTCCTCGAGCACGAACCGCTTAAGCTCCTTGGCCTCCATGCGGCCGTTGCCGTCCACATCGTACTGCTCGAAGAGCTGCTTGATGCGGCGGATCTGGTTCTCAGTCGCCTTGCGCTGCGACGCCAACTGCGTCTTGTCCTGGAAATACTGCAGTGAAAACAACAACACGTCTTGCGGGTTCTCGCGGATCACAGCCTTGGTCCAGTCCTTGAGCACGTGCGGGAGATCCGGCGGTACGGCGATCTGCTCGGCCGAGAAGATGCGATTCACGTCCATGGTCTTGGTTTTCTGTTCTTTCTTCTCCTCTGCGTGTGGCTTGGCGAACTCTCCAAACAAAACTCGTCGTCGCGACTCGCGACGCTTCGATCCTTTCAACGACCTTCAGTGGTCGCTTGGAACTGCGGCGAAAATAGAAGGAACTCTGTCTACACTGCTGACGGCTTCCACCCGTTGTTGTGGATGGCACCAATCTCGCCCGACAGCAGCTTGTACGCCTTCGTCACGGATACGAACGCAGCCACGCGGTCGTCCATCGAGCAGCCCCCGCTGCTCCCAGCGCTTGTATCTTGACCTGGATGCACCTGATTCTGAGCCTGGGCTGAGCTAGTCGCGCTCGGCGAGTCGCTCGTGACCTTGTCGGGATGGAGCTTGAGCACGAGCTTGCGGTACTGCTTCTTGATGAGCTGCGGCGTCGCGTCGCGAGGCACACCCAGCACGCCGTACACATCCTTGCGGTCCCACATGAGCCGGATCCGGTCTGGCTGCCACAGCATCTCTCCTTCAATCAGCGTGTTGGGCGGAATGAGCCCAAACGGATGTGTGCTGGCGGTCTTCATGAACGTGTTCCTCTGCAGCTTCATACGAACGCGAGCTGCACGGAAGAGATCTTCCTGTTCATTCTTGTGCTGCGCTGGCAGAGGCGCCGGAGGCGGAGGAGCTCCCATTACGAACGCCATGCCATCGGTTGACGAGCCGCTCAACGGATCCGACGATAAAAAGTCGGTGGAAAACGTGGTCGACGTATCTGTGGCGCTGGAATCTTGACGTTGAAACAGCGAGGGCGTGGCATCCGAGTTTGAGCGGCGCGTACGCTTCGTGGGCGTCACATCTGCTGAGCTTGGGCGACGCGAACGACCTCCTGTACTCGACTGGCTATCGCTCGGGCTGCTGTTGGCAGCAGCAGCGGCCTGTCGTCGCTGGGCCGCCGTGGGATTGATACGGAAGCGTCGCTCTTTGCGAGCGGAAGTAGTCGGGAACCCTGCTGTCGTCGAAGCTGATGAATGCACCCCCGGCGCTGAGGCTGATGCTGAAGAAGAGACGCTGGCTGAGCTGGTTGTGCGGCTTGAGTGGAGTCCTTCAAAGAGACTCGAGCTGCGGTGAGACGCCTGGGCTGATGGATGACATGTACAGTGCAGCATACACTGCTGACACAGACTGCACGCCTTGACGTGGCCACAGCGTTCGTTAGAATGTTCCATATCGCTGTCCAACTCGAACCACTTGCAGCCCATGCGAGTCTCAACAGCAGTCACCAGAAGATTCACCGTCTTCTGGACAACGGTCATGCGACTGGAGCAGCACATGCGGCAGCCGCAGCCCAGACACACGCAGTGAAGGCAGCAGCCGTGGCAGCCTGTGCATCGACGACGCGTGTCTCGGCAACCTGAGCAGCCCATGCGCAGTGGCTCAGCGACAACGGCAGGTGCGACAGTCGTGATGTTCGCAGTTGAGACTGACACTGGCGCTGCCAGTGGATGATTGGAGCCACTCGTCAGTGGAGGAGCGCGAGGTGAGGCTGAAGATGTCGAATGAGCACGAGGCCGGCGCTGCAATGGCTTAGTCGTTGACACTGTCGGCGCCACGGGCTTCTTCGCTCGCTTGCTGGTCGCTGGCAGCACTGGTCCTTCGCCACGACGGGTCACACGCGAAGTCGTATCCACGGTCTCAGCTATCGCCGTGATTCCTTCGTCCGCTTTGGCGGACGCTGCTGATGCACCTGTCTTGGCTCGCGCGTTCACCTGCTTTGTTGGCTTGGTCGGCGTCTGGCCTTTCGCGTCTCGAGCCGTCGAACTGTCGACTTTGCTGGTACTGTTGGCACGCGCACGCTGTCGGGGGCCGAGTGAAGGTGATGCCTCCACAGCAGACGCGTCATCGCGGTCGAGGAACTTGCTCAGCACAGAGACGCAAGACGTCGCGAGCAGGTTACACGCGTCCAGAAGCTTCTTGCGGTCAGCTTCTTCGGCTTCTGACGCGCTGGGCGGCGCCATCGCCTGCATTTGCTTGGCGACTTGCTCTATCTCGTGCCGCAGCAGCTTCATATCCACGACTTCCGGTGTATCGCCAGGCTCCAACACCACATCCACGCTGTCGTCACGCGCACGTGCCGCGACTGGTTCAGTAGACTTCTCTTCACTGTCCGGGTCTGCTTCCCCGTCTCTCCTGTTGCTATCACTGCCGTTCATACTATCGTCGGCACTGTTGATCTCTTCTGGGAACTCGGGCAAAGGTTGCGTCTTGTAGTAGCCCGCCCACTGGTGCAGCAGCAACTTGGTCTCCAGCTCGCGCTGCTTCGCGTATTCGGCTTTGAGGGCATTCGAATGCTTCAGGTGCGTTCGCCACGGTGCCGTGCGACCGAGAATCTTCATGGACGATCGCATCGACGCCAGCGACTCGTTGAACTCTCTGCGGACTTGTCCGATCACTTCATTCGACAACGCGTACGTCACCACTGCTTGCTGGTTTGTAAACTCCGTCTCCACGATCTGCATCACGTCCGGTGGCGTCACTCGCTGAAGCTCCAACACCTCTTCAGGTTCCTCTGATGGCTCGTCGAAGTCCGGTTCTCCTTCGTCTTGATCTCGACTCGCCTTCCGTGTTGCACGCGTCTCCCGCTCAGTACCGCCGCCGCTGTTCTCGTCATTTTCTCTGGTAGAATACACCAGCTTCTCGTTGTGCCACACCGCCAACGCGTCCTGCAAACACGTAAACTTGTCGTAAGACCGGTCATCGCCGTGGATATCGAGGTCCAGATCGTCTTCATCCAGCGAGTCCTCATCAAACCACGAGTAACCCCTCTCGACAAATACCGTCGTCCACTTATGGAGCTGCAACTGCGTATTCACGACCAGCACACGCGCAGCCACCGTCTTCAACTGGTTAACGAGAAGCACGACCTTGTCACCGACGATACCCTTGCCGCCATTACGCGAGCCATCATGTAGATGACGCGAGAGGTCGCTAAACACGTGGTCAAACTCACTGGTGTGGCGCTGCAGCTGAGTCAGGAGACCGCTAAGAAGATCGCTGTGACTGGAGTTGGAGGATGTCGAAGCTGACGTCGACGACGCTGGAGTCTTGTCCTTTCGGTGGCTGGTAGTCGAAACCCCAGACGCCTGCTGGTGAAGCTGGATAGACGTGACGTCCTGAAGCAACTCGGGCGGCACATCACGTTCTTCTTTCCAGTCGAGCACGTGGTTCACGACCTCCGGACAATGTGCGATCGTCTCACGCACCAGTGAAATCGGCAACGTGTCGTGGAGACTCGACTCGATGGCTGACGATCGAATGGGTCGTAACACGAACTTGAACAGATCCGCCGACAGCTCGTTCTTCTCGACATCGCTCGCCAGTAGATCCTCTGGTTCCGAGGCGTCGTCCTTGTGGCGGTGCTGCTGTAAGGCAGCGACGGCATGGTAGTGCAGCGCGAGCAAATGCGCTCCGAGCAGCAGTGGGTGGAGCTCGACGAGTGATTGCTGCATCGCCGTCCAGCACGCGGCCTTGGATGTCGCTAACGCCTGCGTGTTCGACGCAACGGAGCCGACTTGTTGCACGAGCTCCGCTCCGTAGCGGCGGTTCTTCTGGATGAACTCTCGCAGCACACTCAGATCATTCACGCTTCGCGTTGCTTCGTGCTGCAATTGGTCGAGATTGTCGACGCCGAACGACAGCGAGATGGGTTCGAGGTAGAAATACTGGCGCTGGCCAGTCAGAAGTCGAAGCAACGCGCACTCGCTCTCGTCCGTGTAATCCTGGATCAAATTCAGGTCGCGGAGCACACCAGGCGCTAGATACCGTGAACGGAACGCGGTCGATTCTGGTCGAGACGGCTCCGGCATCGCGTAGTCGTGCTCCTCTGTCGTCGAAGGAGCAGGGGTCTTCGCTTCCTCTGCGTTGACACTGGCATTCTCGATCTGCTTCTCTCCTTCGGCGGCAACGGCAGCTTTTTCGCGAGGTTCTTCTGTCGACTCGTCCACCGAAGGAGTATCCGTCTTCTTTTTCTTCGAGATCAGCGCCTTGAACGCCGCCAACTTGGTCAGTAAATCCTGGAACTGGGTCGATGCTTCTGAACCCTGGACAGCTATCCCCCGTGGTATCGGCTGCTGGATCACACGTCGCTTGGCTATTGGTGCTCGTATTCGCGGGTGCTTGATCGCCACCACGGTCTTCTCCATCGCTTCCTGCGCTGCGCTTAGCTGCTCGATCCGACGTCGCTTGCGTCCATTGCCCTCCGTCGTCGCCATGATCGCACATTGCGTACGAACCACCACGTCTGCGACGCGTTGCTGGTGCTGAACAGTGCGAGCCCGCGCCAGCATACGCAGGTACTTCTGCTTTTCCTGATTCATACGACGCGTCACGTGGGCTGCCTGGGCATCCACACGACGAGCTAACTCGATACCGCGCGTCACGCGTATTCGGAACTCGTCGAAGTCCGGATCCGTATGACTCGCGTGATCGTCATCGACTGGCTGGACATCCATCACGTGCGACTCGTCGGTGACAAGGCCAGTCGGAGTTGGCTCTTCCTCCTTCTGCTCCTCCATGGGAGCCGCTGCCTGTTGCTGGACACTTCCACCACGCTCACGTCGCTTCGTTTCACTGGTTCCGCAGGATTCATCACCTGAACTTGGCAATTGACCTACACAGAATGCAAATGAACGGTCAGTCCGCCCGGCCACTTGCACTTTCCCCGTCTCACCATCACACGTACGTTTCTTGCCGACGGTTGCCTTGGGCGCCGACGCCGTCGCTGCCGTTGCCGTTGCCGACTTCGGAGCAGCCACAGACTCGTCGATACTCCTGCTTGGTGCGAGACCTGGGCCACGTACAAGTGGCTGGTTCGTTGGAGGATATCGTATTCGAGTCTGGGCCTTGCGCTCGTCGTTGGAACCAACAGCCTGCGACGCCGACGATGCTATGGATGACCCCGCTGCATCCATCGCTGGCTGTGCGGGACCCACATTCCTTTCGCTGGAGGATGAAGATGGCGCAGGCGGCAGCAGTGGGGAGTCGATGGAGTGGTCCGTCATGGCGGCGCTGGACGCACTCGTGTGGCTGCTGGAAGGCTGGCTGTTCCCACCACTATCGACTGCCACTGCTTTGGGTGCCGGTCCGGCCGCCGCCACTGCACTCGGCAACTTTTTGCGCACGAGAATCAGCTCCGCGGTCTCGATGGCGCCGAGCAGAAGACGGATTCCGTGCTCCACCTGCCATAAAGCATCACACAGATCCATCAGTCAATACACTTCTGATCTACAAGACCCCACATCAATCAATCAGAAAACATACCTTTTTGACGCTATCAGCCGTGAACGTGAAACTCATTCGCCAGTCGCTCCGTGGCTGGGGCATCACAGCTCCGTTTGATGGATGAACGCGAATCAACGCCTCGTCTGGAAGCAGAGGAGCTCTGGCAGACTGCAGTGGACGATGCACGATCATACACTTGGACTGCGTCATAAATGCCTGCAGGCGCGAGCCGCCCTTGGCTCCCAATACGAACGGCGCGAGCTGTACTGGCTCGACATTCGTTTGGAAACTCACGAAGCGCTCGACTTGCGATGGTGGCGCCGGTGGCGCTGGTGCTACGGCCGTGGGCACGGATATCGTCTGTGGCCGATACGCTATGCTGGAAGCTGCTGCGGAAGACACGTTTGTCGGTAGAAACCCTGGCGCATTGCGTCCTATCCGCGCGTTCTTGGACGCCGGACTCGGTGTCGTCGCGGATGGAATCGCCATCGCCACGCCCACCGCGGAGGCGGACGTCACAATCGGAGGTGGCGGAAACGCCATTGGCATCGGGTGGTTCATCGTCGCGACCGATGGCGCGACGCTGTTGCTGTTCATCTGGATCGGAGCTCCGTTATTCGGCATGTATTTCCGGCGTCCGCCTCGCTTATTGCGTCCGCTTCCACCGCCACCGCCACCGCCACCGCCACTGGGCGGGTGCTGCGGGTTACTGTTGCCTGGGTTGCTGTAGTGGCTGTGGTGGTGGCTCGCGTACTCGTGGTGGCGTCGTGGATGGTGGTGGTTGTGGTGGTACGGCGGCTGTGCGGCGACTGCGGCGCTGGAAACGCCGTGGAAATGGCTCGCGTGCGCGCCATTGACGGTACTGCTGGCGGCAGAAGCTACAGCGGCCGATGGAGACACGCTCGGTGCACGTAACGCGCCTTTGTCGGCCACGCCCAGAGACGCACCGACCGAGATCACGCCCATATTCCGCGCCGTCGAATGCCCGCTTTGTGTGTCTGGAGTTGCGCTTCCCACCAGTTAGGTCACGATGGACACCAGGCCTTTTTGAGAAGGCTGCAGAGAGTGATGGTCTAGGGATGAGGTAAAAAGCGCTTTCTAATGAGTAATTACGCTTGCTGACCACAAAACCTCTAGTATCAGGTACATAGAGTAGTGTGGATCCTGTGTAAATGGGTAGACCTACCCAATGAAAAGGCAACATAGGCAAACAACACAGAAAATTGGGCGCATAGTGGCGGAAGACAGCGGCGACGATGGCGTTCTCGATGAAGATCCCGGCAAAGAAGGCGCCGCAGGCGTCTAGTGGAAAGCAGTACGGACTCATCCTCCCTACGAAGAAAGAAACCAAGAAGGTACGGGGTTGATAGCTGTAAAATTGGCCGCAGGAAAGGCTTCTAAAGTATGTCTTGGTGGATTGCTCGAAGGATTTCAAACCAGCGGCGTCTGCGTTTTTCAGCGGCGATGCAGAGGACGAAGCGCCTGCAGACAAAGCGACGGAGCGGCGGCGTGTGGGCGTGGAGGCTGCGCGCAGTTTCCAGCAGTCGAAAGTGGAGAAGACGCATGAAAAGGCGCTTGCAGAGGACGCATCGGTGTTTGATTATGATGGTGTGTACGACGACATGCAGCGTTCTCGCAATGACAAGAAGAGCCAGCGCAAGGCACAGCGAGAGGCCGAGAAGCAGTCGTCCAAGTACATCGGCACGCTCATGGAGAAGGCCAAAGTGCGCGAGATCGAGCACGAACGCATCCGCGAGCGCCGGCTTCTGAAGGAGCGTGAGACGGAGGACGAGATGTATGGAGACAAGGAGAAGCTCATTTCGGCGTCGTACAAGCGGAAGCTGCAGGATCTGAAGCGCTGGGATGAGGAAGACAAACGCATGGAGAAGATGGAGGCCGCGGAGGACGTGACAAAGCGAGGCGGCGACGCGATGGCCGGGTTCTATTCGAATTTGCTGACGAAGAATCTGGCGATGGGTGGTGACGCCAAGACCCATTCACGCAGCGCCTACACTGTCGGACGAGAGAGCGAGAAGAACGCGACGAAGGACGAGACAGAGTCTACGAAAGCACGGGATGATCGTGGTGTGGCCGTCGACGAGCGGGCGACTTCTGTGGGCGACGAGACTCATGCTAGTAAAAAGACGAAGCTGGAGACGGATCGTGAGGAGGAATCGAGTGAGAAGACAAAGTCTGCGGTGAAACCTGAAGAACCAGCAAGAGCAGAACCCGCAGTGCCGAAGGAGGAGGTGATTTCAGCAGCGCGAGCTCGATTTTTGGCTCGAAAGGCGGCCCGCGAGCAGCAGCAGCCTCCATCACAAGCATGATCAGTCGAGGGACAAGGCCGTACGAGAGAGAAATTGCGAAAGGTATGATAAATTCATGGGGTTGGGCACACATATCTATGGTAGTTGCGCTGGATGTGCTCATTTCAGGAGAGTCTTCCTGGTCTCCTCGGCTGTCATCACGACTGGAAGCTCACCAAGTTCCATTCGCAGTGCTGCATCGCTGGCTACCGTCAAGACAAAGACAACGTGCAGTCGGAGCGGTCTCCTGTCCAGGCCCTCTAGCACTCCAATAGCGTGGACTTGCTGGCCGTGTCTGCAGGTGACTTGAAGCTCACGTTCTGGCCGACCACGATCCCCACATCCAACAGATCAAGTGCACTATGGACGCCGCCGCCCGTGGCGATCGCCCACACGCCTCGGCCGCAGCGTGTGCTGGAGTGGAACTCACACATGGAGCACTTGTACTCGATCTCAGCCGACTTGGTCATCACGGTGTGGCACGTCGTTCGCGAGAAGATGCACGACTCCAAGGGAAAGTGCGAAGCGAGTATGTTCACGGCACTTAAAGCAGCACACCGGCTTGCTGCTGCTCAATTCGGAGACGCTCGTGATCTGCTGCATGGGCAGCATGAACTACTCGTGCACGCTGCTGGCCCGAGCGACTCGCCAGGGCCACCGCCGTGGTGTGAGGCTGCTCACATAGACCAGCTCTTCTTCAGCTCGGGGTTCGAATGCGAAGTGCTCGGATGGGATATCTGCGCGCTTTGCGACGACGCCTGTGTTCAGGCTCTGGGGACACAACTTGCCAGTGTCTTCAATTCAGCTCATCCAGTCAGCCGCCTTCGCGACTCAACACGTGCGTCCACACTCGCACTCGGCGGAGATGACCAAAGTGGGCTGGGCAACCTCTGAGCGGCGGCGGCTGTCAGCCTGCTGTCTGACCAAGTAGTCACAGTGGACAGCGACGGCTGGTTCAAGTGGTGGAACCTCGCCATTTTCACCTCCATGGAGAACAACGACCTCGAGCAGAGCAGCAATAGTTGCCTGCAGTCGTTTCGCCTGGGCAGCGACGAGAACCCGTGGAAAGCCCCCAGCTTAGCAGTGCTCAACAACGACCAAACAGTGCTCGCAGCCGGTCGTCACAAGCTCAAGCTGCGGCATCGTGCGCGACTCAAGCTCAAGATTCTGTCCTGTTGTCCAGTGTCTTGCTGTACAACAGCATGTCGTTCACGGTCACGTACTCACGACCACCGACCGCGAGATCCGTGTTTGGGACACAACGTCTAGATCGTTGCTGCGTACTTTCGACAATATTATCAACCCGGACATCTCGTCTCTGGATCTGGACGCACGACAGCGGAAGATTGTGTTTGGCACACAGCGCGGCGAGCTCATCGTGTAGAATTACGTGAACAGCCCGATTTTGAAGACCTGGACGCCCCACCAGCTCAACGTGTCGGCTCTGATCTACTATCCGCTCGACGACCAACATTACGAGCTCAGCGGCACCCACGATCTCCATCAACCTGGATCAGAGCGTACAACCACGCTGCCGGCTCAAGACAGATCCCTGCTCACGCAGGAGGTCCGCACCTCATGTGGTGATCGTCAGTGGAGGCATCGGGGCGGCGAGCGCTTGGACCGTCAGCCAGGTCTGACAGTTCTGTCAGCGCCGCACCAGCTCTTACGAGGTCTGACTAAACAATGGATGTCACTGAGAGCATCATGACGCAGACGGATCTCTTCTATCAGATCTTGGATGGGCTGGTCTACGGAGAATGTTCCTTTCAATCCATAACTAAATCCGATAAATTCCATATTTTACTTACCGTACTACGTTAAAGTCAGTTCCAAAAGATGATACGTTCAGAAGAATATTGCACGAAAGTGGTCGATTCGCTCGAGCAACCTTCCGCTTGAAGAGCTCTTTTTGGTCCGCACGTCTCCAAGTATCCATTCAGTCCACCACACACACACGGCATTGGGTAATTGGCCACCACTGGCCAAGATGGCGCCTCCAGTGCGCATCGCTACGTGCGCCGCACCGACCAACATCGCGACGATCAAGTACTGGGGAAAGGACGACACGAAGCTCAACACGCCGCTGAACTCGTCCGTGAGCGTGACGCTGCACCAGGACCAGCTCCGTACGAAGACGACGGCGGCCGCATCGCCACTGTTTCACACGACACAGTTGTGGCTCAATGGCAAAGAGCAGAAGCTCAACGGCCGCGTGGTCGCAGTGCTGGGGAAGATGAAGGCGCTGGCCGTGAAACAGCACGGCGACCACGGACCGCACCAGTGGCATCTGCGCATCGTCTCGGAGAACTCGTTCCCAACGGCTGCCGGACTCGCGTCCTCAGCCGCTGGCTACGCGTGTCTCGTCGCGACGCTTGCGGAGCTGTACAAAGTGAAAGACTCTTTCCCAGGCGAGCTCTCGACGATTGCTCGCCAAGGTTCGGGCAGCGCATGTCGTAGTTTGTACGGGGGCTTTGTGCGCTGGGAGAAGGGCGAGAAAGGCGACGGCAGTGATAGTCGTGCAGTTCAAGTGGCAGATGAGAAGCACTGGCCGACGCTATGCGCTGTTATCTGTGTGGTGAACGACAAGGAGAAGGACACAAGCAGCACGGACGGCATGCAGACCAGCAAGAAGACCAGCGAGCTGCTCAAATACCGCGCCTCCACAGTCGTCAATGCGCGTCTGGAAGAGATCGAGGCGGCCTACAAGGCCCGCGACTTCGCCACGTTCGGCAAGCTGACGATACAGGACAGCAACCAGTTCCACGCTGTGTGTCTGGACACGTACCCGCCGATCTTCTACATGAACAGCGTCTCGCGCCAGATCATCCACCTCGTGCACCGCTACAACGATCTCCACGGCGAGATCCGAGCCGCCTACACGTTCGACGCCGGCCCGAACGCCGTCATTTTCCTCGAGGAGAAGCACGTGCCGGAGATGGTGTCCATGCTCTCGCACTACTTCCCCGCCAGCGAGTCCACGGCTTTGCCTATCAAGAGCTGTTTCCAGAGCCACACGCTCACGCCAGTACCACGGGCTCTACAGGAGGCAGCAAAGCTTGTGCCTTCTCCTGGAAGCGTCAAGATGCTGTACGTCACGCACGTGGGCAGTGGCCCTCAGTCGCTACCTGAGACTGAGGCGCTCGTGGACTCCGTCACAGGAGCCCCTCGCCTCGTGTCTGCGAAGACTGCTGACCGGCCACAGCACCAGGAAGGCCGTAAGACCTCGTGGATCATGGCAACGTCACTGGCGGTAGCCATGGCGCTGCTCAGTTTCACGAGACGCTAGACGCTGGACAAAAAGTTATACAAACACCACGATTTTTGCTTGTTTTTGGGGTCATTTCTATTGGATTACTGCTCCGTTTTCGTCGCTGCAGCGTCCGCGCGCAGTTGAAGACGCTTCTGCACTAGAGCTATCAGCTCATCGTCGCCGATGGCGCTGTCGCTGGCCCACGGCGGCGGCTGCAGACGGAAGCCCTGCATGGACACCATGATGGTCTGCTTGGTCGTCGCGTCCATCGGCTGCTGCGCCGGCTTAGACGCTGGCTCTGGCTCAGGCGCAACATCACCCTTTGTGTCATCTTCATCGTCGTCATCGTCGTCAAATCCGTCGCCACTGCCAGCAGGAGACGTCGGCAGCAGCGCGTACTGCTCCTCGCCCATCGAATCTTCGTCGTCGTCTTCGTCATAGCTTTGCGCGGGCTCTAGCGGGTCATTTTCGAGCTGATTATCGTCAGTGGATGCTACATTCACAGGTTCTTTGCTCGAGGGACGTGTTTGCGCGACGACAGCAGCGTATTCTGCGTCCAGCGCCGCTAACGGATCGTACTCCGCCAAAAAAATTTCCATTTTCGTGGCGCTTGGCGATGGAAAACTGGGCGCGTCTCTTCCTTTTTTCGAACGCTATAACAGTTATAACTGGCTACGATGTTAGACCAGAAATTCGCTTACATCAGTAGATCGTTGGCCTGTATCACAATGTACCTGTGAGTCATTCGGTACATGCGAGTAGCCGAAGCTGACCATGGTGACCAACGCGCCATCCAGCGCAAGTAGACCGCTTCGTGGCCGTCCTTCCACGAAGAGACTATCTGGCACCGTCCAGCCTGGAATGCTGCCGGTTGCCAGTGCCTCATGCGTGAGCCAAAGGAAACCTGTCTGGGTTGCACAGCCCAAACTTTCGCCATGCCAGACTGGCAAAGGAGGTCGATGGATGGAAAGCTGCTGCAAACAACCCACTGTCGCCTTTCTCGTTTCCGAAATTTTACTAATTCGTCAAATGTTCTAATAAACATTCGCTTGACAAGTTGGTTGTTCTAATAACGTCCGCTTTCGTCATCACATGTGAGCGGCTCACGGTGAGCCCGGAATCAAGTGGAAAATGTTCCATCAAACGCATTGATTCACAGAACATCTCTGGAATGCCAAATGAGGTTTTTAGAGCGGATGGATGCGCGGGGCTTTAGACCGCTCCCCGGTCGAAGCATCCACGGTAGGCATAGGGCTTTATCCAATTAGACGCTAATCGGGAAATACAAGCTCATATGCGCGCAAGAACCCTTTGAAAATGAGCCGGGATAGACTGCACGCTGGAGATAGACTCGAACAAAATGGTCACTCGATAGACTGGCCGGCCAGCACTGGCTCAATGAGACTAACCGATTCCGCGCAACTATTACACATATATTGCGATTTTCTACTCCATGGAAACCACTCGACGACCCAAAGTATTTCTACAGCTACAGCTACACACCACCTAATAAGCACACCTAAAATCCAACAAATCCATCCACTGGCTTGCTGCCGCCAGCAGAAGAGGTCACACGTCAGGCCAGCGAGAGGGCCGGGTGTTCGACGACATCTTCCACGGTGAGCCGCTTGGCAGGAGAGACTTGCAGCAGTCGCGACAAAAGATCCACGACGGCGGGCGAGATGCAGGAGCTCATGTCCCATACTTCCAAGATCTTCTCGACGCCAAACTTTTCCATCGCCAGGAAGGCCTTCTCCTGCCGGGAGGCGCTGGGCACGACCGGCGAGCCCGTGAGCATGATGAACAGCATGATCCCCAGCGACCACATATCGGCAGCGGTGGCATCGTAGTCTTCCTCCGCGATCACCTCTGGTGCCATGTAGTAGGCCTTGCCCACGCGCTCGCTGCATACTCGGTTGGCTTCCGTGGCCAAGCCGAAATCGGCGATCTTGCACACGCCGTAGCGAAGCAGCACGTTCTCAAGGGATAGATCGCGGTGTGCGATACCGTTGCTGTGGAGGTAGCGTACGCCTTCAACAACCTGGCGGAAGTAGTGAAGTGCCTCGCTCTCCTTGAGGCGTCCTTCAGGGGCCACTTCTAGAGGTCCGAGGAGATCGCCGCCTTCGCAGTACTCGGTCACCATGTACCACGCGCCGTTCTCAAGGAACTCCTGGCGGAAGCGCAGGATGTTGTCGTGGCGCTGTGGAAGCTCAGCCAGATAACCGGCGAAGCGGCGCTCGTCGAATGGGTTGTCCATGTGGCGGTTCGCGGAGAGCGCGCGCTTGGCCTGGCGTAGGTTGACCTCCTTGACGGCGACGAGCTGGTTGGCGTGGAGCGCATCTTCACAGAGCCACACGTCGCCGTAGAGCGCGCGGCCGAGACGGCGCTGCACGTGGAACTGGTCGTAGAGCATGTTGGGGGCTGGTGTTCGTAGGAGCTGTTGGGGCAGGGAGACGCCAAATATTGGTCTTCCACGGTTGGTAGTTCTCTTATCGACTGGCCGCGAACTTGCAGAATGTCGACTGATTGTGGTGGGATGCGGACAGCTCCATCCTTAGGAGAATTGTTGTGGACTCGGACATATCCAAATGGATCTCGTTGCGATCGGTAATTACGATCTCAGAAAATTCAAGTCTACGGAGGCTAGATCTTGACGACAACATCCAATTGGAACGTTGTGGATCTTGGGTGTGTGGCCGGACACTTGTGGAAGGAGTTCATCGGCAATTAAATTTCACTCGGATCTGCCACCGCCTGTCTATTTGAATTAGCCCTCTATAACTGATTCAGTCACTTCCTTGAAGAACCAGATGTCATTGCAACAAAACCTCCATAGATGAATATTAGCCCTTTACGAGTTGGACCAGCTGGCAAAAGTAGGGGAAGGTGTGCTGTCAGGTCACAAGCCGTTTCCGACCAACAAACATCGCCAGCCTTAGAAACCCGCTCCTTGCAGCTATTCCATGTTCGCCAGCACTACTGCCCAGTGTTCAGGGGGCAGGTAACGACCAGAACACACAAACAGGTAACTGTCATGGAGTAATTTTCGGAGAATCTAAACGATCCCATAGTTGGGGTAATTTACGGACCACGTCCCAACATATATTGCACAGGTTTTTTGTGTGGCTGTGCCTGTTGGCGTCTGGTGCCTTCATTTTCGATCTCCCCGACGAAAATGGCGCCGCCAACGACGCCGAACAACCCCTCGGCCCATGCCTCAGCTGCCGACGCCATGACAATGCCCGCACCTGCTCCGGTGCCAGCTCCGACGCCAGCGCCAACGCCCCCACCTGCGTCTGCACCAGCGCCAACGCCACCACCAGTGTCTCCTCCGGCGCAACCGCCCGCGTCAGCTCCATCGGCAACGCCCGCGTCGGCTCCAATGCCAACGATCGCGTCAGCTCCAATGCAAACGATCGCGTCTCCCACTGCGCCAACGGCCGTGCCTGCTCCTGCGCCAACGGCGCCGACTCTCGCCTCGACATCAGTAGGAGACTCGCAGGCGATTACGGCGACCACGCCACCGACGGCTCCGGACCGTCGCGCGTCCTCGATGGATGCGTTGCTGTCGGCGGTGGCTGCATTCACCTCGATTCCACCGCCGGCGACGGCGTGGGAGGCCACCATTCGTCAAATCATGTCTCTTGCCAACTTTCCGCCACCGACTGGCCACGATCCCCTCCCAACAGCGACCACGCAAGCGAGCGTTGCGGCCCCGCCGTTCCGTCTGTTCCCTCTTGGGCGCGTCTCGCGAACGAGCTCAGCTGCCAATGGAGCGCGAGCCCCTGATGACGAGCAACCGCGCGCGTCGCAACCGAGCAATGGGCGTCGTGAAAATGCTACCGAAGCGACAGGTATGAAACATGAACTGGAAATGTTGTCGACATGAACTGATCCGATCGTGCTTATAGCTTCAGCAGTTGATCCACCAAGCCGCAATCCCGAAGGCGAGTCCGATCGCATCAACACGGTGGCTGCGGACAACGGTGTGCCCGAAGCAACTAATGTTCGCCAGGGTAAGTGACATGTATGAGTCAGGTGGTGGGCATGTATCGGCCATGGCTGACTTTCGGTTTGCTGTATTGGTAGCGACCAGTCCTCCGCAGGTTCAACGCAGCTCTCGACCTGCAACTGTTGCTGCTCGGTCGCCGATTGGGGTTGTCCCTGATGAGTTCGATGTATTCCGGCTTCTCGGTCCTGCCGTCCCCGTGCATCATGAGGAGAGTGACCAGGAAGACGATGACGAGGAAGAAGACGACGAGGATGAGGCAGCCGGGATGGATGAGGAAGCGGACGATGATGAGGAGGCGGCGGTCGAGGAGGAAGAGGAGGACTTGGAAGCGATGGCGGTCGAGGAGGAGGAGGAGGAGGAGGAGGAGGAAGAAGAGGAGGTGGAGGAGGTGGAGCAAGAGGACATCTAAGAGGCGGACGAGGAGCACGCTCAAGTGCAGGACGATCCAATGGGCCAAGACTCCGATGACGCAGAGAGCGAGGCGAGCGACGAGGACGACAGCGATGAGCTTTTCGTCGACACTGCCCGAGGGCCAGCCAGCATGGTCCGTGTGAATGAGGTCCTTGTCCGAGTCCCTCCACCACAGATCGAGCACCTGAACTGGGCTCGGTGGGAGCGTTACTTCACGCGCTACGTGCGCCTGACCCAGCAAGCTCTGGTGATTAAGGAAACCGTGAGCTGCGCGCTTCGGAACCGTCGGCTTGCGGAGACTCGTGCGGCTCGCCGGGGCGCCAACATCCAGTTTGTTCCGGAGGACTGGGTCGTCTACCAGCGCACTATCATGTGCACACATGGTGGCGTCCTGCGTGCCACCCGAAAAAAGGCATTCGACCTCACCGCCATGTCCGGTACACAGGGTGTCCCTTCCGGTTTGTTGTTCAGATGGTTCCGGTTGTACCGACGGAACCTGACGACGACGACGCACCACCAAGGGATGTCGAGTGGGTGCTGGAAGTCCGCAACGGAACCTTCGCGCACAACCACGACGTGACCGAGAATGTTCACCGAACGTATCCCGTAGCTCGCGGCATCGTCAACCCAGCAAACCGTGCGTAGTTTCTCTGCTTGCGTCTATGTAGTCGACATGTATTGGTCAGGTAACAAACAGTTTTGAATGTCATGCATGTTTAGTTAGCCAAGTTCAAACGATGATGGCTGTTCGGACCAAACGCTCTGCAATCTACGATTTTCTACTTCGCCACGGCGAAAATGTCATTCGACGTGACGTCGACAACGAGGTGGCAAAGCACGTGTCCAAGATCACTTCAGTGGACGACAATGATGCTACGGCAGCCATCGTTGCTGAGTTCGCCGCGGCGGATCCGCGCAACGTCATCACTGTTGATGAGACCGAGTGTGGTCACTCTGGTGTCATATCGTTGAGCACAGCCCTCATGCGATCGACCAACGATCGCTTTCCGGAGATGCTGCTCATAGACTGCACACACAAGACGAACAGGTACAATCTTCCATGTTTTTAAAATGTAGTGGTCATGTATCGCCCATGTGCCCAACACGTATTGTCCACATACTAATATGCGTTGCTCCAGGTACAACTACCAGCTCTGTACGTTCATGGTCGTCAACGAGAACGGCGACGGTCAAGTCGTACAGCATTCCTTGAACGAGACGAACAGCGACTGGCACATGGAGTGCGCCATCGCCCACTTCAAGCGCGCGAACCCGGCTTTCGAAGATCTCCGTATCGTGATGGTTGACAAGGATCTGAACGAGATCCGAGTCTTGGTCGAGAAATTCGACGCCATCAGTGCACTCATCTGCACATTCCACGTGATCAAGTACTTCGACAGCGTCTCACACAAGCCTCTGTACGGGCGGATCTCGTCAGACGAGCACTCGTCCGTCGAACACCTTCTTCACAACATGGTGTACGCGCAACACGGTGTAGCATATGCGGAGCTCCTGTGCACCAGACTGGGCTTCACCTCATTCTTCAAGTACTTCGGCAAGAACTGGGACAATTGCCAGGAGATGTGGGTCGTGTACCGACGCGAGAAGCTTCCCTACTTTAGG
>JAADXE010000053.1:0-70126 GCA_023337545.1 Pythium coloratum
CCCCCCCCCCCCATTGCGGCTCACACTGTCGCCGCCGATCGCATGCGCTCCGCTCTTGGCTCGGCTGTTACGGTACGATCACCTCCACCGCTCACGTCCAAGACTAGCCCCCCGCCAGCGTCTGTGGTTACGGCTTGGCCTCAGTCGCATCGGCCAGAAGCATCTCCCGGTGTAGCTATTCATTCTCCAACTGCCGCCCTCCAACGCACGCCGCACGACTTTCAACCACACAATGAAGACGATTTCGACGCTGATGCTCGCGGCGCTCGCGCTCGCCTCGCTCTCGGCCGACCACACGGCGGAAGCTGTCGGCGTCCACAGCCACCTCACGCCCAGCCAGCTCGCGTCCATCAAGCAGCGGATCGCGGAGAGCCGCGACAAGACCGTCCACGCCAAGGTCCATGTGCCAGTCCACAAGGCAGCGGCCCACAAGCCAGTCGCGCCGAGCATGGCCAAGGCCCTCGCGAAGAAGGATGTATTTGAGGCCATCGGCTTCGACCAGGGCTCGGGTATGCACTTGATGGGCTCGGGCGAAGACTCGAACTCTGGCAGCGACGATGGCTCACACATTGATGAAGCCTCCAACTCGGGCGACGGCAGCGGCGTCTCTCTGTCCCACGGCGGAGTGGAGACCACCAACTTTTACGGTACCGGCTTTGACTCCAACTCGGGATCTAGTGAAGACTCGAGCTCGGGCTCTGGTGAAAGTGATGGTCAGGCGTATGAACTCTCGGACTTGTACACGGCCGAATCCAACGATGGCTCGAGTTTGAGCTCCAACGATGGCTCTGGATCGGACGGCTCTGGAGTGGACGGCTCTGGAACGGACGGTTCTGGAGTGGCCCAATACGATAGCCCGCCAGCCAGCACGATGCCTGCTGAGGTTCCTTTTGGCGGTACGCAGGCCTTCGACGATGACGATGAAGGCAACGGTAACGGCGAAGGTAACGGCGAAGGAAATGGCGTCGAATCCCGTCTCAAGAAGAAGCTGTCAGTTGCCAAGGAGTACGAAAAGCACGAGGCCAAGACCCACGACAAGAAGCACGACGCCAAGAAGCACCACGCCGACAAGAAGCACGCCGACAAGAAGCACGCCGACAAGAAGAAGGACTCTGCTGCTCACAAGAAGCTGTCTGGCGACAAGAAGGGAGACCTTCGCAAAGGCAAGCCAGCCAAGGTGGAGCAGAAGTACGCCGACAACGCTCTCGAGGAGGAGGCCCAGAAGGCCGGTGAGGCCATCGTGGCTCGCCTCTCGGCTGACTCGTCGCCGTTTGGCGTCAAGGGCTCTGAGATGCTGGTGATGGTGGGCTCGATCGCCGGCGCTGTGGTCGGCGTCATGGGCGTGCTGTTCGCGGTCGTGCACATGCGCCGCCAGCAGAACGACGCCAACACCACCCAGCACGCTCTCGTGTCGGAGCTGGCCGAGCCAGAGTCGGGTCGGCCGGCGGAGGCCACGGTGGACGCGCTGACGTCGTCGGGCATCGAATTGGACGACGACGAGTTCAGCGACAGCGACGACAACGACGCGCACCACGAGGAGGAAGGCTCGTTCGCCAACAGCGCCGCGCACGTCGTGTAGAGTTTGGTAGCCGCCGACTCGCTCGTTCCCGCCGTCCCCTCACTCTGTATGTGCCCATAGCCTAGCCATCTCTGCCTCTACGACCACGACTCCCCTCCATACCCTGCCCTGCTTTTCGTACAGTAATACATCCCTTCTCTATCATTCATCTTCCTTCCCTGTCTTCCATCTTCCAATTGGCGTGGTTGCCTTTCTCACCCAATCCGGATGTGTCAGCTGGTGACCCAGACAGGCCACATGCCACGGGGACCGCATCACCCACCGATGACGCTGGGTGATTGGGCATGCGCCAAATGACGTCACTGGCTTAATGCAACATATCAGGATCTTGTGTTGCGGGAAGCGCGTACCTTCGCGCAACCTCCACCCTTTTGCTGGTGTTTGTGTGGGCCGCCAGTCTTCTGCTTGGTGTCGGCTGTGACATACAGAGCCGCAGCAGCCCCAGAACCCGAGCAGCTCTTTTGCCCGCCGCACACTCACACTGGTTTTCCTGGCTGCCACACAAGCCGAATCGACGAAGCCCCGCGAAGACAAGCTACAACCACAATGCTCCAGCGATTCCTGCGCCCCACTGTCGCCGCCGCGCGCACCAACAGCGCCGTGCTGCGCCGCTCCATGGCCACAGTCTCGAGCGAGATGACCGTGCGTGACGCGCTCAACACGGCGCTCGACGAGGAGCTCGAGCGCGACGAGAAGGTCTTCCTCATGGGCGAGGAGGTGGCCAAGTACAACGGCGCCTACAAGGTCAGCAAGGGCCTGTGGGAGAAGTACGGCGACAAGCGCGTGATCGACACGCCGATCACCGAGATGGGTTTCACCGGTCTCGCTGTCGGCGCCGCCTACCACGGCACCAAGCCGATCGTCGAGTTCATGACCTTCAACTTCGCGCTGCAGGCCATCGACCACATCCTCAACTCGGCCGCCAAGCAGTACTATATGTCGGCCGGTGACATCAACGTGCCGATCGTGTTCCGTGGCTCCAACGGCGCTGCCGCCGGTGTCGGTACGTCTCTCCTTTGCTCTGTCTGACCCAGATGCTCATTGTCAACCGAATCTAACGGGCCGGTCCCTCTCTCTCTTTGTCTGTGTTGTGTAGCTGCCCAGCACTCGCAGTGCTTCGCCGCCTGGTACGGCTCGGTGCCTGGCCTCAAGGTCGTGGTGCCGTACGACGCCGAGGACGCGCGTGGTCTGCTCAAGGCCGCGATCCGCGACCCAAACCCAGTCGTCGTGCTCGAGAACGAGCTGCTGTACGGCGTGTCGTTCCCAGTGAGCGCCGAGGCCCAGGACAAGGACTTCGTGATCCCGATCGGCAAGGCCAAGATCATGAAGGAGGGCTCGGACGTGACCATCGTGGCGTTCTCGCGCATGGTTGGTCTCGCGCTCGAGGTCGCGTCCACGCTCGAGAAGGAGGGCGTGAGCGTCGAGGTGATCAACCTCCGCTCCATCCGTCCGTTCGACCGCGAGGCGATCATCAAGTCGGTGAAGAAGACGAGCCGCATCGTGTCGGTCGAGGAGGGCTGGGGCCAGCACGGCATCGGCGCTGAGATCGCCGGTATCCTCATGGAGACGGACGCGTTCGACTACCTGGACGCGCCGATGGAGCGTGTCACGGGCACGGACGTGCCAATGCCGTACTCGGAGAACCTCGAGCGTCTCTGTGTGCCACAGGTGGAGGACATCCTGGCGGCCACGCGCCGCACGCTGGCGCGCAAGTTGTAAGCTAGCAGGTGCACCCATCTAAACTACAGTAACTACCGATGTTGCGTCCATCAACTGTGAGCTTCTGCCTGAGCCCTCCACCGTGCGACGAGACATAATCCCAATCATACAAAACACACACCACACACACGCACACGGACAGACTCTCCCAATAACCATTTCATGCATATACTAGTAGGCATTCTATGACGCACAGACCACAGTCGTGGTGGCTTCTTAAAATCCAAACTCAGCGAAGAAGTCCACGTCCTTCTTCTTCTCCTTGGCTGGTGGTGCCGGTGCTGGCTTCGGTACTGCAGCCACTGGAGCAGGAAGCGGCGTGGACAGAGGCGCTGGTGGAGGTGTGGAGAAGCTGCTGCTGCTACTACTACTGCTGCTGGAGTAGGACGTCGGTGCGGACGACGTGGCCGCTGGCTTCAACGCCATGCCGAACGACGACGACGCAGACGAAGACGAGGACGATGAGAAGCTGGCCGAGTGCGCTGGCGGCGCAGAGCTGAACGAGCTCGAGCTCGACCCGTTGAACGAGTTGGCCTTTGGCGGAGTCGAGTTGAGCTGCGCGTCGAGCCACGAGTCGTTGTCGTGGTCGCGGCCTCCGTTGAAGTTGTCATTGCCAACGCCCGAGTACTTGCCGCTAGGCGCCAGCGATCCGTTGAAGCGCGGGACTTCGCCGTTGCCATTCGCTGGCGGCGCGTTCACGGCCTTTTGCCACACGGCAGTCGCGCCGCCTGCGAGCGTGGACCAGCCCGTCGTCGCCGTGGCCTTGACGTTCTGCGTGAGTGCCGGGTCGCCCAGCGTGCTCTGCACGTACGACCAGCCAGAGGAGACCTTGGTGCCCAGGTCCTGGTCCTTGACGAGGCTCACGGCCGTGGACGCGGCGGACGCGACGGTCGATGTGAGGAAACCGAAGGCGCCCGAGAGATCCGCGATGCCGCCGTTGTTGGCTGGCGCGCGCGACTCGCCGCTGCTGCCGATACCCGAGAGTCCGCCGTTGCCGAACTTGGCGGCCATGCGCGCACGCGCCTCTTCGCGCAGCTGCAACTGACGCGCCACGTAGTCCGCCTCCGTCTCGCCCTTGAGCGCCTCTACACCTCGTGTGTCGCCACCAGCGCCGCCGCCGTTGGAAAACGATGACGCGCCAAGGCTCTGCGTTGGCTTGACCGTGCTTGGATCCCATCGCGGCAGTGGCGTGGCGGAGCGGCCCTCCACTAGAGCAGTGAGCCGTGCGCGGTACGCCTCGGCTTGTGGCGTGTTGTACTTCTGGGTGATGGAGAGCGTCGTGGGCACGCCTGCAGCCGCAAACGCTTCGCGGAACGTGTCGTTACCACCGCGCTACGTAGTGAGCAATATGCGAGGTGAGAAGACAGAGCACTCAATTGCCGCATAGAAGAAAGAGAGAGAGAGAGAACGAACCTGCATCTGTAGGATCTGCTTATCGGTCCACGAGTCCATGGTGACGGAGCGCACGAACGAGATGTGGACGCCGAGACCGCGGTGGCGGCCCGAGCACTCGAGACACATGAAGGTGCCGTAGGACACAGTCGCCCATTGCGGGTACGGCGCGTCGCAGTCCACGCAGCGCTATAGGCAGGCATTCCAAGAGATCATTAGTGTCCACATGCCACTAGAGAAAGGCGGTCAGACACGCGAGCAGCTCCTAGAAACGCACGTTGTTGCCTGGAAGCCGTCGCAGCTCCTGCTGGGTCTCGATGGCCATTTGGTGCGCGGCCGACATGGTGGTTAGACTTTTAGACGAGAGCTGGTCGCGTGGAGAGGTACAGATAGAGAAGCGACGGACGCGATAGACCGCAAGAGGAGACGGTGACGGCGACGGCGGCGGCGGCAGGTAGAAATGTGGGTGTGCGACGCTGCGAAAGCGAGCCAGACTCGTGTGCGGACCTCTATTCCCAGCAGGCCGACAGTCAGTTCATGCGAGGGCTAACCGCCGAGCTGAGCTGATCCGCCCGAGATGAGCTGGTCGTGGTAATTTAGACCAATGGTTAGGCTTGTTGGCGCTTGGTCGGACCAATCAGCGAGTGCCGTGTTCTGTTGTCCAAGAGCAGGTGGGTTTTTGGGTGGACGAGCCACGGCAGATCCTCTTTATAGTGACTTCACGTTGGTCACTATCCACACTCAAATGGGTACGCTTTTCATTTTCGATTGAGCTGCCTACATTTGCTTCCGCTGGAAGGAGACGCGTCGCGTGTTGTTGGGGCGCTTGAGGATCTGGAAGAAGAGCAGGTTCGTGAAGAAAACCAGCGCAAAGATCACACACGCGTAGGACGCGAAGTCGGCGAAGCCGCGGCCGCAGATCATGTACCAGGTCTCTTCGTAGTTGAGCTACGCGTCCATCACATCCATCAAGCAAATCAGCTCGGAAGATCCATTGCAGGCACGAGGAAAATCAGCGAGCATACCTGAGTGATGGGGTAGTTGCACAGGTTGAACTCCTCGTCGTACTCTTGCACGCACAGGTACTTCTTGCGGATGTGGCGGAGCCCCAGCACCGAGCGGAACTCTTCCTCTTCGACGCAGTTGCCCAGAGCTTGGTGGTGGGCCAGCGACACGATCGTGGACGGATCGATGAAGCAAATGAGGATGATGTGGATGAGCGAGTACACGAAGACCATTTGGTTCACAGCGTGGTCGATGCATGGGTACAGCCAGTCGCTGTCGTACGCGTCCACGGACGCCAGGAGCTGCTGGACGTACGGCTCATCTTTCTCTCGGTCGGCCATCCAGAACATGATGAGACTGAACCCGATGAGCAACGTAAAACATGTCTGCGCACAAAAGATCGATGGTTAGATCCAACATGTTGATAGGAATGTGGGATGAGGAACGCACCGCCGTGTGGACGCCGATCAAGTCGGTGAAGACGTGGTAGAAGAGGATGAGCAGCACGACACCAAACATGGTCGCCATAGCCGGAATGAACAGCACGTAGCTCCACTCGCGCTTCCAGTTCTGCTCCTCGTAGTAGTCTCCGTCCAGCACCGTCCTATCAGTTCCAGTTATCTGAGTCAGCTGACGTTGTTCAGATCACGCGTACTCGCACTTACCATCGGAAGATGTGGTGGCCAGTGACGAAGGAAAACGTGAAGAAGAAGTGGTTGAACAGCACGTGGTACGGGACGCCATACACTCGGTCGGCGAGCAGTGGGTCCGTGTCGTGCCACGTCCACCACAGGAACTTGGCGCCGAAGATCTCAAAAGGCAGGATGAGCAGGATGACGAGGCAGCCCATCGCGAACGGCTGCAGGAAGTTGTCTATCCGCAGGCGCGACGTCGCTACAAACGCCCTGCAAGCACACGCAAGCAAGCATGAGTATGTGTGAGAGAACGACAGAAGGATTGAGGATGTGGTGTAGTCCTACATGTAGTACGCGTGCGCCTGGACGAGCACCGTGAAGAGCGGGAGGCGCGACGGGATCAGCATGATCTACATAGCAGACGCGTACACTACAAGTGAGTATGCTAACGCAATAAGACACCATACGCTGCATATCAAGACGCACCAGCGACTGCGCGTGCCAGCGCTTGTCCACGAAGAAGAGCAGCTCCATGGTGACGAGCTGCACGGCGGCCGCGATGAAGAGCGTGGCGTTGCGCTTGCCCGACGAGTGGATGTGCAGCATCAGCAGGAAGGACGCGAGCAGACTGACGGCCTCGATGGTCAGCAGTGACACGTTCTCCTGCAGCAGCGCGAACACCGGCAGCGACACGACGCGCGACTGCATCATGATCCTCCTCCTCCTCCTCAGACGCTGAATACCAATGTGGTCGACGAAACTGCGCGTGTCGAGCTAATGCGAATTTGGGAAATTACGCAAATCACCACAAATCTAGCTACGAATTCATAATATACTTTCGATGTAAAGTGAATTTGGTGTTTTGCATGGTCTTGATATCAAAATTACCATAATAGATGTACACAACTTGAAGCTCTCCTTGATTCCTCTGAAGACCCGCTGGATGCATGAATCACTTGGACACGCCTCATGTCCATTCACGAGTGTTATCGCACTAGCATGCGGCGTCGTCCAGCGTCTCTCTGTCCATCTAGTTGTCCTTCACGGCGTTCTCCCCGCCGTTCGCGAGGTACATCTGGTAGCCGCCGAAGATGAAGATCCCGACGAACATGACGCCGAACACCAAGCCTCCACCCGACACGCCGTGGCCCGTGGCCTCCATCGACGCCTTCTTGCCTTCCACCAAGTCACCAGGCTCCATGGCGCCGTCGTCTCGTGCCGCTCCATTCGCGGCGGCGACCTGCGCTGGCTCGGGCGCGCGGTTCCACAGGTTGCCCATCCAGCCTTCCTTCGCGCGCGCTGCCGCGGCCGCGCGCTCTTTCTTCAGGCTCTGCTCACGCTCCAGGTCCTTCGGGACGTAGCACGTCGCGCCTTCGTACTCGTCGTCACAGAGACACTTGCCGTTGACGCAGTCGCCGTTGTCGCTGCAGTGCTCGCGGTAGACACAAGTGACCGTGCGGTCGAACACCGGCACGTCCTGCTTCTCCGCGTAGGCCGCCGACAGGCTCTTGATGTAGCGGTTGAAGGCGTGGTCGTGTTCCGACAGCGTGTTATCCAGGAACTTGGCGTAGTCCTGGTCCAGCGACGGGTACACGAGCTTGAAGCCGCCGCGACGCGAGTACTCGGTCATGGAGTCGTACAGTCGGTGCGCCACGTACGGCGGAAACCAGCCCGGACAGGTCCAGCACGTCGTATCCCACGCGCGGCTGTCGTCCTTGCACTTCTGCGCACAGAACTTGACGTCGGACAGCTTGAAGAACTCGTCATACGACGGCTTGGCCTGCGGGTGGACGCCCACAAGGTTGAACAGATCGAACAGCAAGTTCTTCTTCACGGCTTCGTCCGTGCCCACGATAGTCTGCAGTGGAGCCATCGACGGATCCGAGTGCGTGCGCGTGAGCCACGGCTTTCCATTGTCGTCCAGCTCAAAGTCGAATCGCAGAAGCTGGAAGAAGCTGTTGTCCAGGTCCGTACGGTCGGCGTGCTCGTCGCCGGAGAGCGTGGAGCGCTTGAGTTTGCCCACCTGCGACTGGATGAAGCCGCGGCTGCTGATGATGGACGCGACAATCGCAGCGTCGATCTCCTTCTGCAGACGCGTCGTGTCCAGGCCCTGCATCATCATGTACCGCTTGAGCACGGCCCACGAGTTGCTGCCTGCGCGGTCGGCAGATGGGAACTCGTAGTACAGTCGCTGCAGGTCCGGGAAGTCCCACGGCGCGATGAATTCGTCAAAGTTGTAGGCCGACTGAGGCGTGGACGAGGCCAATCGCGTCGGGTACGGCGTCTTGGCGATCTTGATCTGCGGGTGGCTGTAGTAGTAGATGCGCAGCGGGTCGATGGACGTGACCGCGACGTAGAAGCCGACCTGGAACTTGTGTCCGTCGATCAGGTATGGCTCCACGTACTGCGTCACCTCCACGTTCTTCCCTGCGTAGTGAGTAGTGATCGTGGTCTGCAGCTCGTCGGCAGTGGCGATGACCGACGCCGTTTTGAGCGGCTTGTCGTTTCCGCTCGTCGGCAGCTCACGCACGAGGAAGCGCTGGTAGATGAACGCGTCGTCCTCGCGCTTGAGCTCCAACTCGACGCGCTTGGCCGCCGCGGCAAAGACCTTGGGCATCTCGGCCTGGTCGCGCGGCAGCACGAGGTAGTTGGGCACGAAGTTGAAATTGAACTTCTCCTTCGTGCGCTGGTTCTTGAGAATGTGCTGGTAGAACGCGTCGCCGTTTGTGAGCCGCAGGTGCGAGCCAGGCAGGTAGTTGACCTTGGCGCGGAACGTCGATGGAAACGACAGCGTCTCCAGCGGCGGCACGGCCGAGCCCATGGTCCACACGAGATCAATGTGCTTGTGGTTGGCGGCCAGCAGCGGCCACAGAGTCGCGTCCTTGGTCTCCTGTGAGCCTGGAGGCACATACTGGCTGATGCCCAACGCCGCGAGCTGCTGCGTGACCAGCGCCTGGGCGGACGGCGTCTCCAGCGCAGGCAGCAGGTCGGGCAGGAAGAAAGACGCGACGTCGCGAGACGGCGACGAGGCGGCGGCGGTGGACGCGGACGCGCCTAGTGTCGCGAACGCCAGCAGCGCCAGCGCGCGCAGTGGAGCCAGCATTGTGGAGATGGAGGCGCGAGGGGGAATCACCCAGTGAGCAGTGAGGCGGCCTGTCGTCTACTAGCGGAAGACTGGGCGTGGATCCCGGGGCAGATCACAGCGTGATGGCAGTGATGTGGCGTGCGCTCAGATGGTAACGACAACTGTACCCAAGGAGCTGCGTGGACTGTCCGGACTGGGGCTCCTCCCTGATTCAGAATGGCCGGCCTGAACAGATTGCGGCAGTTAAGAACGTGCTCGCATCCGGAATCGGTTACAAACGGAAATGCGACGTTGTGGTGGTCGGCGTAGCATGGATGCTGGAACAATGCACAGCCTGCGCACGAGCATTCGCTGGGCTGCTACGTCGCAAGGCACACACAGCTCGTATTCGATGCTACAGAGTGATTTCTTTGTGGATTGGATTGGATTGCATGGGCATTCGCTTACTGTATTCGATACGGCGGAGGTCGGACCACAGCGGGCGACGGTCCGCTGCTCTCTATCTATTCGCGCTGTTGAGGGCGTTGCTCTAGACCTTTGGGATCTTGATCGACGCTTCGCGGAAGGCCTTGAACGGCGCGAGGCCTGGGAACTGCAGCTCCTTCATCATGAGCTTGAAGACGGCGTTCGGCGAGACGCCGGCGGCGGCATCCGCGACGGCAACAGGCACCGACGTGGCGGCGCAGCACGCGCAGTTGGTGTGGAATCCCTGGCGCTGCTTGTGCTTGGGGCTGCGGTCGCAGATCACGTACACCTTTCGTCGGCGACGCACGATCTTGCAGCCATCGCAGATGCGCTTGACGGACGAGCGGACCTTCATGTTCGCAGGACTTGGCGTTGATGCTGTGAGTCGTCCGTGTGCGAGCAGCTCCGAATCCAAGAGCCAACCACCACACGCGCCACCGTCGGAAAAACCTCATGTAACCCAAGCAGATAAAATCAAGGTTTTAATATCCAATCAAACAAACGTTTGATTGACTTTGTGAGCGTAACCCCAAAGGTTACACAGATCTGTGACGTGTGAAACCTAGAAGCTCTGGAGCTCTTGAGCCACTAATACAGCACTTTGGCGATCGCGTACGAGGCGAGCAGGATGACGCCGGCTCCGACGATCAGCGGCATTGTGTCTGATCCAGGAGCTTCTCGGTAGAATACCTGGCGGCGCATCACAGGCACGTCCAGAATACCCTTTGGAATGACCGAATCTGCACGATTTGAACTCGTCAGTCATTCACCCCAGGCGGCACTATTCATTTCTGCGTGTACGTACTCGCATCGTCCTCTTCACCACCAGCAGCCTTTCCGGCTGTGCTGCCCTGAGCTCCAACGAGCTCTTCCATCGCCTTGAGTGCAGCTTCCACGTCTTTCATTCGGCTCGTACTGGGACTTTTGGAGAGCTGCTCTGGCTGCTTGGCACCTACCGCATCACCACCATGTCAGTCAGAGAGTAGATGGTGGTTGCACCAGCAGTAGTTGGTTCCCTACTGTATGTTTTGATTCTGGTGAGTGCTTGCTCGATCTGACTCGACCTTTTGCCTGTCTTTTTGCGCTCCAAAATTGCGCAGGCCCGCTCAAACTTCCACGACAGGTTGTCGAAGGCGCTCTTCAACTTGGCGAGATACGCTGCCCTGTTGCCCCGGCTTGTGTTGGTGAGAGCCCGCAGTCGTCTCGTGATCTCCCTCACGCGCTTTTTTCCTTTCTCCTTCAACGCGTCGAGCTCTGTGTAGCTGCCGTGGTCCGCGCTCTCAGAGAGCTGCGTCCGGAGCTGGTACGTGAGCAGGTAGAGCTCCTAGATCGCCGTGGAGGCCGCCTGCACATCGCGCACGTACTGGTCTTCTTCGTCTGACACGTAGCCGCTCATGGAGCTCTTCAAGAATGAGATTAACGACCGCCGGATTGGTTTTCATGCGGTGTGAAGGGAGCAAGAGCTGGGTTCACTGTAGGTTCAAATGATTCCTTCACTTCAGCCAATCAAACAAAGTGAACCCACGAATCTGTGACGTGTGACGAGGAAACTCATGCCGAGAAAGACCATGGCAGCTCATACGAGTAGCGGCATCAAGGCCGACAGTACGTAGTATATCCATGCTGTGCGCAGGTCTGCGGTAGATGACCTTGGAATCCAGGCTCCTTTTCTTCGTCGCTGGCGCCGCCGTAGCCACTGATATGTGAAACGAAAACAATGAGGCTGACGCCACCAGCACATCGTTCTGGTCCTCACGTTTAGACATATAGCCGCTCATCATGGAGCTCTTGAAGATGTGAAGTACAATTCGTCTGGAAGGCATCGTCTCAGACGATTCGTCTGGCTTGTTGTTGGGTTGAATTGGATGCACACGAATGTTCCCATGATGCTGGTGGTTTTATTCACAGTAATACAGTACATCCTTGCTACAGCCCCAGTTTGCGCTGCGCCGTGACCGTGACCGTGCTGATGACGATGCCCACGAAGAACAGCATGCCCATGGCCACGATGTACTCGAACGCCGTGATCATCGCCTGCTCCGTCGCGCTCTGCGTGTCTGAGTACCAGCCTTCGGTCACGATCGTCCGGTGGCGCCAGATCTTCTCAGCCGCAAACGACGTCAGGATGATGCTCGCCATGCGCGCCATGAATGGCAGCGGCTGCTCTTCCTCCTCCTTCTTCTTGTCGTTCTTGCCGCCCTTGCGCTTGCCCGCATCCCTGCTCTTGGCACTCGCCGCCGCCGTCGACGGTTTCTTGCTGCTCCGCTTGGTGGCCGCCATTTTCGTCTGGGTGCTCTTGCAGTTGATAGGATACGAAATTACATATGTACACATAATATACCAAATATAGACACATATTGTTTGAATATTTACACATTGGTACCATTTAGTTTGCTAAATTACTCATGTTCGCCGCCTTTTTCAAACGTCTGAACTCGCCACGCCGGAAGAAGCGCGAACAAACCCCACAGAAACCACAGTGATAGGAACATGGCGATCTCGGCTTCCAGCGGCGTGCGGCGGCGTCTGGGACGCACGCTGCGGCGCACACGCGGCGCGAACGGCGGCACCACGGCGGCGCCTCTGCAGGCCATCGAGGAGAACACGGTGATCGACCTCACGCAGCCCGGCAGCTCCACGAGCAGCCACTTTGACAAGTCGCCAGCGCCCGTCAAGCCCAAGCGAAGCGAGGCCGTCAAGCCAGAGAAGCAAGAAAAGAAGGAGAAACAGGAGAAGCAGGAGCCCGTGGTGGAGAAGGGGAAGGAGGAGAAGACGACTGGCGCCAAGCGGCGGCGAGAGCAGTCGCTCGCGGTCGCGGAAAAGGACGACAAGCCGAGTAAGAGCAGTCGCAGTACACGCGGCGCGAAGGCGAGCACCAAGAGCCAGAAGACGAGCGGCAAGGCCAGTGCGAGTGCGAGAGCGAGTGTAGGCGCCAGCGCGGTGGCGGAGCTGGACAGAAAGACGCAGCGCGCGGCGCAGCTACTGGAGGAGCTGGAGAAGCAGCGTGAGTGTCTGCTATTCGAGCTGCTGGCGTGAGGAGCTCATTATCAAAACTGACGCGTTGTGATGGGATGAAACAGTGGAGAAGCGGTGTAGTGAGCTGCTGGCGGAGGCCGAGCGCAAGTCGGAGGAGCTGCGCATGGAGCTCAAGGTGCAGCTCATGTTTTTGCCCGAGTCGGTGCGCGCCATGCCGTGGAAGACGTTCATCGAGGACTTTGGCGGCAGTCTGGAGAACGTGATCCAGGGCGTCAAGGACCAGGACTACCTCACGTACGTGAGCAGCCAGCAGGGCATGGCGTCGCCGCACTCGGCGCTCAAGATCCGACCTGTGCCGTCCACCGTACGATCCAAAGACCGACGGAGTCACGGCAACACGCCTGGGCAGACAGCACAGGCGTCCACAACGGCGTCGCTGGCGTCGGGACTGCTCACGCCCAGCACCAGTATCCGCGCGAGCATGTCCAACTACCAGACGCCGCTCATGACGCCGTCGTCCAATATTCCATCGGTACGTTTTGGCAGTGCTAAATGGCATTTTCTATTCAAAGTTGTGCTAACGTGGAGCTGTTTGGTGAACAAAATAGACGGTGATCCGCACAGCACGCAAGGGCGAGATGACCTACTCGATCCGAGGCTCACCCATCGCCCCTGGAAGCATCACAAAGGCCCCTGCAGGCTCGCTAGTCGCGACGTTCCAGCAAGACGAAGCCGAGCCACTGGCGTGTATCACACTGGACAACGAGACGGCGCTGGACCTCACCAACCCAGAGCTGCTCAACGACGAGACTAGAGCACACGCACGCGCCAAGCTCGAGGCGCTGCAAGCCAAGGTGAACGCTTTGCTGAGGCAATTCAAGTGAGTGAGTACGTACAGTAGACTGTTGCTAGCCATCAATCAATTATCCAGCGGTTCCACCGCCACGAGGTAGATCCAGACCGAGAGGATGCAGTTGGGATACGCGTGCACGTAGACGGCGAGTCCGAACTCGACCTTGGCGTGGTCGTTCCAGTAAATGTGCTGCGTGCACCAAGAGATAGAACACCACAGAGCCCGTAAGTGCCAAGCCATCCCCCCGTGATCCCCTCTCACATAACCAAATACAACCAACGACAGACGACGCACCGTGTTCTGGACCATGGCCACGACCTTCTGGACGTCCGTGAAGCTCGTGTGGAGCGGCAGTCCGCTCACGCGCCGCGTGCGCAGCAGCTCCTGGATCGGGTCGCTCTCGTTGTTCTTGGTAGTGCTGACTTTGTTTGCCGTAGCTCCTCCTCCACGTTGCATCGACGCAATCTCCAGTTTCTCCAGTTGTCCACGCAGCTTCATGCTCAGGTCCATGTTGAAGGTCGTCGTGTACTTGGAGCTGCGCCAGCGACGGATCTCCAGCTTGATGGTCTCGCGGATCTCCAGCTCCACCTGCTGCACGAACTCGGGCGGCGTCTCGGCGTACTGGAGCTCCTTGATCTGCACGGACAGCAGCGTGAACTGCTCTTTCTTGACGGTGCCGTGGAAGAACGGCTTCCAGGCCTTGGCATTCGACTCGACGTCCCAGTTCATCTCACTCAGCCGCTTCTTGGGCTGGATGTTCGCGTAGATGTTGTCGCTCGAGACCACCAGAGACACGTCCAGCACGGGGCAGCGGTCGTCCAGCACGCTGTAGCCCACGCCCGCACTCGCCTGCCACAGCACGCTGCGCTGCGGGATCTTGTACGAGTCCTGTCGCAGCACGTACACGGTCTTTCCCTGCGGCACGCCGTCGGCCAGCACGAGGAAGCTGCGGCGGTTGGGCTCCTGGCGGTCCAGCCAGTTGAGGAAGTTACACAGCAGCACGGCGTGCTCCTCCTCGTCGCCGGCGTTCAGCTCCAGCAGCTCCTGCGACGTCGTCCACACGTCCAGCGCTCCGTCGTCACCAGCTCCGCCTTGGCCTTCGAACAAGTTCCAGTCGTCGAGAAAGGGCACGAGATGCACGAACCGCACGAGCTGCTGCACGGTCCAGGTCTTGCCCATGGGCGGAGGCGGAGGCGTCTGAGGAAGCAAGTACCTCGTGAGGAAGGTCTGGCCGTGGCTCAGGTTGCGGACGAAGACGTGGAAATCACGGTGCCTGGTCGTAGTCTTGAGGTTCTGCGTAATGTCAGCCCACTGCTTGGCGTACGCCGCCAACGCCGCGTCGTCACCCAGCGCGTGGACTTCCTGGAACGCTGGGACGGGCTGCGGTAGTAGTGGGTCGAGCGTCAGCATCACACTGAGGAACGTGGCCTCGCGACTGCTCTGCAGCACGCCCTCGTCGTCCACTGATGTCGCTGACGCTGCTGATGCTGACGGAGGAACTCCTGGAGCTGAGACCGTAGCGAGTGTGTCGTCAGCAGTGTCGTCTCCGCTGCCTGTGCTGTGCTTGGCGTTGGCGTAGCCAGCGTTCACGACGGGCATCTCGCAGCGCAGCGTGGCGTCGAGTGTGCCGTGGTTGTGGTACAGCGTCGTGAACGGGATCTCCAGACTGCCCAGGAAACTGTTTTCCTGGTGGAATGACTGCATCCGCTGCTGTTGCTGAGACGCTGGCTGGTTTCCACTGCGCTGAAGCAGCAGCGCGTCGTCGTCAGCGTGAGAAGGCGACGCCCGCACGAGCTGATCGAAGAGACTGAAGCGCACGACGTCCGGTGTCTTCTGCAGCGAGTCGGGCGACCAGTCGTCCAGCGGCGCATGGAACGGCAGTGCGACGGTCTCCATCCACACGGCTCCGGTCGTGCGCACGTGTGTGCTGGTCGTGCGGCGCCGCTTTCCCTGGAACAAGATCTCCACGAACACGTGGCCGTTGTCCACCGTCTCCCGCTTGCTCGAAGGCTTCTCCTCCTCGTCCTCCTCGTCCGTCGTAGCTCCTCCGCCTCTAGCTCCTCCTCGCTTGAGCGCAGGCTTCTTCTTGGCTGTAACGCCGCCCACAGGTCGTCCCGTCTTGATTCTCACGGGCACGTTGCTCGCGCCTTTGATCTGCACGTACAGCGTGCAGTGACGCGGCCAGTCGGCCATCGTCTGCGGCGCCGACCGCCTCTCCACTCGCGGCCGCAGTCTTCGTCGTCGTGAGAACAACCCGCTGAGTCCCGAGAGATCCAACGCACCAGGCTGCAGCGGCAGTGGCTGCTCCTGGATGATGCTCGCTAACGTCTTGGCTCGGTCTCGCTGCTGCTGCGCGGACGCCGCGTGGCCCGTGGCATTGTGGACGCGCACCAAGTGAGACGCTCGCACGCGGTCCACAAAGTCCCGGATCTTGAGCTGCTGTAGCTTGCGCTGAAGCTCGAGACTCACGCGCGAGTCGCCGCCGGCCGCGAGTGCGTCGTCTAGACGTTGCTGCTGGTCGAACGACGGGATCTCCGGTCGCAGGAGGCTCAGGAACTTGGTGTTGGTCGCGATCTCGTGCTCACTCAGAGGCAGCGGGTCTTCAAACACGGCGTGGTCCCAGCGCTTGCCCTGCGGGTTATCCGCTGAGTCGCCCACGATCATACTCGTGCCGTGCTTGGCCACGTGCTCGCGGTCGCGAAGCTGCAGGAGGTAGTTACGCTTGGTCAGCGTAGCTGCTCGTCCGGCGATCGTCGCTCTCGCCAGCGGCAGCAGCGCGTCGTACGTGAGTGCTGAGGCGCGGAAGACGTCTCGCTGACGCAGCAGCGTCGACTGCGCGCGCGTGTGGTCCTGCAGCTTGACGACCGACGCGTTCTGCGGGTCGTTGCGGTCCACAGCCACCAAGTCGTCCATGTGCACGAGGAAGTCGCGCTCGTAGCTGAAGCCCGAGACCCGCAGCCGACTGCGACTGCCTGTCACTCGCTCGTCCGAGTCGGTCTTCGGTCGGCGGTCGACGCGTGGGCCGACCAGCTTCGTGTTGCCCTTAGCCGCGACGAACGCTCGTCGCGGCGGAAGCACGACCACTGTCGGTAGCTCCCCGTCGTCACCGTCGCCGTGAGGCTCTCCTGATGATAACGAGGAGGGGAGAGAGACGGAGGAAGCTGGAGGAACCCACGCGACGTGGACGCGCACGCGGCCGTTCGGATGACGCTCGAACTTGGAGAACTGCGCCGAGTTGAGGAACGTTGCGTGCCAGTTGCCACGGGCGATCGCCTTGACGCTGCTGAACTGGTACCACTCGGACGAAGGCGCGAGGCTTGCAGCCGCGACAAGGTCTCGGTCTCCTCTTCCTCCTCTTCCTCCTCCTCCTCCTCCTCTGCGTCCGCTGTGGACGAGGTCGTGTCCGGGCACGAGCAGCGGGATGGCAGTGGTGGACACCAGTGTGTCCATCAGCAGCCCACGCTCGAAGACCTTGACGGTGACCGAGTCCGGGAAGAACTGCAGCTGCGTGCGTAGCGTCTCCCTCAGCACTACGCTGCCCGTGCTCGCAAAGGGTGAAGACCAGCTCACTGCACGCGTGCGGCCGACTTCCTTGTCGTTGATGAACAACACGACGTAGAACTGAGGCGGCGGCGGCGAGACGCTCATGTGAGACCAACACGCCGACAGCATCGACCACGCGTTGCCGTTGTAGGCGCCGAGCGGAGGACTCGTCGTCGGCGTCACGTCCGCCGCGAACGCCTCGAGCCGCAGCACCACGTGCAGATGCTGGTCTTTGATCTCCAATCCGTCCAGGCGCTTGCGTAGCTTGGACGTCACCTCGTCTTCGTCCTCATCGACAGTCTCCGCTTGGTTCTTGGTGTCGTCCAACTCGAGAAACGCCTGGAGACTCGATAGTGACAGCGACTCGGCTCGCTTCTCCACTTGTATCCGTAGCTTCTGGGTGCGAGCAGCCGACGCAGGCTGTCGGTAGCAGTCCTGGAGCTCGTGCCACGTGCTGAGTAGCTGGTAGTGGAGCTGCTGCAGCGTCCCGAGTGCCAGCAGCAGCGACTGCGCGTCCGCCTGCGACTGCTTGAGCCACTGGGGGTCACTGGGAGCTGCTGACGCACGCAGACGCGCATCTACGAACGCGTCCACACGCTGACGCAGTGGCAGCCACGGCTGCAAGACGACCAGCTGCGTGTAGGACGCGTGGAGTGACTTCAGCTGCGTCTCGATGCGGTCGGCCAGTGAAAAGCACGCGTGGTCGTCCAGCACGAGGCGGTCCACCGTGATCTCCAACGCCGCTGTGGTCGGCGCTGGAGCCTTGTGGCTGTGTGCTCGTTGCTCAGCATGAGCCACAGTGTCCATCAGCTGGTTGTCTCCTCGAGACTCGTCTTCTGTCTCACACCGCACCGAGTGGAGCAGCTCATTGAGGCGGATCGACCACTTGGCGTCGTTTTCCTTGTTGGTCGATTGAAACTCTCGCTGCAGCCGCTCCTCCAGTCTCACGAGCGTGCTGCTGGCGATCTGCGATAGCTCCTCCCGCGCGTCAGCTACAAACAGCCCGCTGTTCGCGTCCTCGTCCAGCTCACGCGTCCACTTGGACCGCTTGAGCACCAGCGACGGCACCACGTGTCTGGACGGCGTCGTGATGAGCTCCTCACGACTCACGCCAGCGCGTAGCCGTGACGCTGCTGCTGCACTCGACTGTCGCCTTTCCCGTGCGTTTGTGGGCAGCTCTTTCACTGTAGACGACGCGGCGGAAGACCGCTTGCGCGTCACCACCAGCGCCGACTCGCTGCGCTTGCTCCTCTCCTCCTTCTCCTCATTTTCCTCCTCTTCCTCTTCCGCCTCTGGACCGTCGTCCTCTGGATGCTCCTCCGCCGCCGCCTTGCGCTTGGGCGACGCACTGCGCGAGTCCTTGCGCGTGAGGAAGCGGTTGTTGAGCAGCGACAGTCGCGTCTTGGTCTGCTGCTGCGTGGCGCGCTGCTGCTCACGCTCGTCGCGGCGCTCGGCATCGCTCTGTCGTCTGTCGCGTGGCCGCTGCGTCTCCACATCCCCATGTGGCTGTTGGTTGTCTTCTTGTTTGGCATTGAGCTGCTCGTCCGCCTTGCGCTGGGCGTCGCGTCCGCCGTCATCTTCCGCCTCCGGTGCCATCATCTTTCGCCGATGTGTCTCTTCAAGATCATCAGTGTACCCCACGACATAAATTACCAAACGTACCCTCATAAATTGCCGTGTGTTTTTCTCCTGTGAGCTTGTGTAGCCCATGTAAAATACCGTAAGTAATGAGGTTGCTGTATCCATTTTACCATGGAGCTTTTGGATCACGAAGCGACACACAACAAATATCACCATAAGCAACATGCCGCCGGGCGTGCCCAAGGAGCTGCAGATCGGCGCCAAGCTGCCCAACCTCATCGGCCAGACGCAGGTAGGAGTAGTGCGCGTGCATGACTACATGGACGGCGCCTGGGGCGTGATCTGCACTTTCCCACAGACCCACCACCCCGTGTGGATGACGGAGCTCGGCATGCTCCAGAAGCTCAAGGACCAGTTCGACGCGCGCAACGTGCGCGTGCTCGCGCTTCACGTGGACTCTTTACAGCGGCAGGAGTCGTTCCTGCAGGACGTCAACGAGACGCAGGAGGTCAAGGTGAGCTTCCCCGTGATGGCCGACGACAACGGAGAGCTCTCTCGCGCGCTGGGGCTCGTGGCGGCAGCAGCTCCCAAGAACGCCGCCGACGCGCATCGCCTGCCCTTCAGCTGCACCATCGTGCTGGACATCGACCTCACGGTGCGGTTCCTGACGTACTATCCGATCTGCGTGGGCCGCAACTTGTACGAGGTGCTGCGCGCGATCGACGCGTTCCAACTGGCGACGTACAACCAGATCGTGACGCCGACCAACTGGAAGGTGAATGAAGACGTGTTCATCGAGCCCGATATCCAGAGCGACGCCGCCAAGAAGCTCTTCCCGCAGGGCTTCTACGAGATCAAGCCGTACGTGCGGATCACGGCGTCGCCCGCCATCACCGAGGAGAGATAAACAATGTACATGGCCGTTCGATTCTACGGATATGCATTTACGTTACTCACGTGGTTGGACGGACGAGTGGGGAGGTAGTCTACGCGCGGTCGCCGCGTTGGTGGTCTTGGGACGACTGGCTGCCGTCGTGGCTCATGTCGTCGCTGGATCGCTGCTGTTGCTGCTGCTGCTGTTGTTGTTGCTGCTGCTGCTGTTGCTGGTGATGAAGCATCTGCAAGTGCTGCTGCATCGCCTGTTGCTGCTGGATCTGGTGATGGAGCTGCTGCTGATGGTGCTGCTGTTGCTGCTGTTGTTGCGAGTGCTGCTGCTGCTGCTGCTGCTGGTACTCGTAGTGCTGCTGGTACTGAGACGGCTGCGTCGCGGCAACTGCAGGATGCAGCACGTGGCGTGGCGTCGGCACCACCGGAGGCACCGCACCATGCTGGGCATGCTGAGGATACACTTGCTGCTGCTGCTGCATGGCCATGTACTTTGCGGTCATCATATCCATGACTTCCTGTCGTGCCTTCCTCGCTTCATGAAGCGCACGAGCCGCAGCAGCAGCTGCAGCAGCAGCTCGCGCGGCCTCTTCTTCAGCACGACGAGCCAATTGCTCCTTCTCGAACGCGGCACGACGCAGCATCTCCGCTTCTTCCGCGTACTGGACCTGAGGGTGGTACCGCCACATCATCTCCTGCTGTTGCTGTTGCTGCTGCTGCTGTCCTTGACTCATGCCTGCTGCCGACATCGTCGCCGTATCCACCGAGGCTTGAGAGTACATACTCGTCACCTGCATCGCGTTGCTGCTCGACGTTGACGTGGCAGCGGAAGACACCGACCGGCCCTGTAGACTCGCACCTTCGTCGCTGGTACGCTGGTGGTCGTTCGAGTCGCGGTCGTTCAGCATCACGCCGATGCCACCAGACCGCTGCGAGTGGACCACTTCACGCTGATGCGACTGGGACGAACTCTCGTGGCGGTCGTTGCTCTGTTGAACCCCCGGAGACGGCGCTCGTGGTGTCTGTCCTTCAGACGGTGACGCCACGTTTAGCAAGTTCGCCATCAAGCCCATGCGACTTGGTGCACGGCGCGGCAGCAGATGCTCGGTAGGACTCGCCAGGACTGTGTGCTTCTCCTGCGAGAACGTTCGATGGTGGCTCGGGTGCATGGGGATATCTGGACGTGCGTTGCTCGACTCGTGCTCGTACAAAATAGTCTCCTGCTTTGGCGTTGGAGCCGCTGAATGTGGAGACTCACTCTCGTTGAGAATCGACGAGAACGACATGCGACTCGACGGAGGAATGCGAATCTTCTGAACTGACGGGCGTTCTGGCTCTGGATCAGGCACCGAAGCTTGCTGTTCGCTGTGCTTGGCACGATCGTCCTGAGCGTACTCGTCAGCCTGTCCACGGCTGCTCTCCACTTTCACGGTCTCACGTTGCGAATCCCGCTCATCCGAGTTCGCAAACGTTCGGTAAGCCACGTCTTGCGTGCTGAAGTTCGAGCCGTGACGCGTCATCACCTCTCGTGGCGGTTCGTTGCTGCGCTGCGTCTGGCGGTGAGGACTGTTACTTGTTCGGTGTCCCGCGTTCTGCATACCCGCACCCGCAGCACTGTTCATCATTGAGGCGAGACTGAGCATCGCGCGAGCTGGAGCATCTCCACCACTGCCTCCACCGACGTATGTCGTTGGAAGCAGACTACCAGAGCCATCTCGTTGTGTGAGGCCGCTCATTCCACCGGCTCGAGCAGCCGCAGACTCAACCGCACCCGGCGACTCCAGTTGGACATATCCTCGACTCCCGCTGTGAATGTGCATCGGAGCGGCGAGTCCTGGGTGCGTGGCCATTCGATGGTAGTAAGCGCCCTGCTGCAACTCAGCGTAGGTTGGCGCACGAGGCTGCTGCATCTGAAGCATCGCGTGCGCGTGAGCCAAATGAGCTTGAGCTTGGGCTTGCACATGAGCATGGGCGTTCGCTTGGGCGTGGGCCTGAGCTTGAGCCTGTGCTTGAGCGACAGCTTGGTGCATCGAATGCAACGATAACCCTTGGGCAGCCGCTGACGCAGCATCACGACCGTAAGACATGTTGCTTCCCCCTCGCTGGTTCCCAGCCGCTGACATGGCGGCCTCGCTGTACGGACTTCCGCTTTGGTCGTTCATCATACCGTGCGGCTTGTGCTGCAACTGGAACATCTGCATCTGGTGCTGCTGGTTCAGGAAGTTCAGATAACGTTCTGGGTTCGACGCGTTGGCACCATACATGTCGCCAGCTCGAGCCATTCCATGCGTCTGCGACGCCATCAACGAGTACGCAGGATGCTGCTGCATCTCAGCAATGGACGCAATGCTGTGTGATCCGGACGGGTCGTTCACGCCAGACATACTGCCTGAAGTTGATGTCGCCATCTCGTAGTCGGCAGCCATCGACTCGTTCGCCATCAGGCTTGCTGAGCGTGGCGAGTGGGGACCATCGCGACCGGATCCAGATGAGCCACTGCTACCACCACCTTCGATCCTCTTCTTCAAGATGTCTTGCAGGCCGAGTCGGTTCTTGTAATTCTGGTAGTAGTTCTTGATCTGTGCCGCAGTCTTGGTCGGGATGCTGTCAGTCAACGTTGCCCAGTCCTTGCCGTGCATCTGTACCACGGATCAAAATATGAGCCGATCATTCCAGTTCCGAATATAAAGGTTTCACGTACCGAGAAGAATTTGAGGAAGTCCGACTTCTCCGTCTCGGTCCACTTCTGCACCACACGCTTCGCCGGAGCACCACCGGATCCTGTCGGCGTACCAACCGCAGACGAGCCCATCGATCCACTGAGTGCCATCGCCGCTTGCGCGTCCTCATTCGCGAAGAACGAGGAAGCGATTGGTTCGGTCGGCACGACAATCGTTGGGCCGACACGAGGCGACGAAGGTCCGCCACTGCTCGTCCGGCGAGAGCTTGGAGTCGAGTTGCCCGCGCCACCGCTCGACGTCTTGTTGCCCTTCTTCACCGTGACCGGCTTCTCCTCCGTCATAATCGGGACAGCTGGGCCTACTCGAGGAGAGTTGCGACTGCTACTCGCTGCACTCACCACGACTGGGGAAGCTGCCGTCTTTTTCTTCAAGTTTGATGGTAGCGCTGAGGTCGAAACTGCACTTGGCGCTGGCGTGGGAAGTACGGTTGCGGTAGCAGAACCGCTCGCTGCCAAGGCAGCAGCTGCACCTGCTTCTTGCTGCTTCTTCAGCTTGCGCTGCTGCTTGGCTTGATCACGCTTGGCCGTAGCCGACGATGGTGGCACTGGTTCCTTCGCAGGTCCGCTCTCCGCTGTCGATTTCGCTACAACCGGCTCCTCTTCGATTGGCAGACGGAATCGCTTCAGTCGCTCAGCAACAGACAAGGTCGTGGCCTCATACCCCGTACTGAACGAGTTGTCACCCAGAATTGATGCATAGTCAACGAGGAAAGGCTGCTGCTGACCAGGTACGAACTCGGACAGTCGCTGGACGTAGAGATTGTTCGGCTCGGCTGATGATTGCTTCTTTCCGTTTCCGTTGTCGCCATTGTCCGTCACGGTCTGTTCGAGTTCAACGGGTTGGGATACTGGAGGCGCGCTTGTCTCCACTGAGGCGATCCACTGAAGAGCAGAGACTGCTGAAGTTGAGTCATCGTCGTTGCCTTGAGTCTTCGACATCAGCGCAATAGCTCCAGCAGAGTTGATGATGTTCTCGGACGCTTGGTGAGATCGGAAATTCGACGGATGCAGCAGAATCTTCGCAATGTGAAGAGGAAACTTGACACCCAAGCCGATCGCACAGCACGCTGACAGGTTCCAGCAGCTCCACGTGTTCTTCGACCCGGCTCCTCGGCGTCGAAGCTGCTGCTCACGAAGCATCGCCTTGTAGTCGACCACCTTCTTTGTGCAGTAGTAGAAACAAATGACGTCACCAGTAGTCTTGTTGGCCAAAAATGACGCGATTCGAGCGAAGTTCTTCGGATACTGCAGGAACTTGTCCACGTAGATGCACTTCTCGAGGTCGCTCCACGGGTTCACAAGCTTCTCCGCCAGCTCGCGCTCATGCAGATCCACACTCAAGCCACTCGACATGCATCCTTGACCATAAACTGTCCGATGGAATCGACGAGAACGGCGATCATCAGACGAGATGATCATGTCGGGTAGCACCGTAGTCATCGCATTCTTCAACCGTTTCTTGCGAGCTTCTTGGTCCGCTAGAGCTTGCATCCGCGCTTGCTCCACCTTCTCCAGCTCACTCTTGGACTGCAAGTCTGCACTGCTCGAGTTGTTCGTCAAGCGAGACGATGAACGGATGACAGCACTAGCTGATCCATTTCCACCACTTGTCAATGCCGAGTTGTTGTAGCCACTTGAGGGCATGATGCCGAATGATCCTGACTCTGTCGTCCCACCAGCGGCCCCAGTTGCGTTCTGCGGAGAAACATTTGACGCCCCAGGAGCTCCGAGCGTAACAGCAGAGGACGCAGACAGCGCATTCGCCGCATCCGCAGCAGCCTTCTGCTTGTTTTGCTTCATCTTGTGCTGCTTGCTGCGAAGTTTGTCTTGACGCTTGCGATCTTTCTCCAGCTTCTTCACTTTGTGCTTCCACATCTTCTTCAGATCGACGTAGTCACGCGCGAGCTTTCGCAAGTGCTCGTGACGTAACCGATTCCGCTGTTGCACCTTCGCGCGTACTAGATCACAAATCTCAATGCCGCTGTTGATGTTGGACTGGTAAAACGCGTAGTCACTTGGGTGGTGGTAGATCTTGGTTGCTTCAACTCCGTTCTCGAAACGCTTGGGCACGAGCTCGTTTGCATTTGACGCTCGCTGTCCATTCTCAATGAAAAACTTCGACAGCAACGAGACGAAGGCAACGTCGACGGCAGCCTTGGACGGTGATCCCTTCTTCTCAGACCCCAGCTTTTCAGAAGCTACGACGTCGACTGCTGATTCTGGTTGATGCACTGCAGGATTCTGCTCCGCCAAGTCCGGAACAGGAGGAGCTGCTTCCTCTCCGACATTCTCCATCGTCACGTCATCCGGAACATCGTTGACTGCGTTCAACTTCGCCTCCTGCTCATCCACCGACTGACGCATCGCCAGTATCTGCTTCTTGAGGATGCTGATGTCGGAATCAAGCTCGTCGATCGACCCAAGAATGATCTCCTTGGTAGCCTTGAAAGAGTCCACTTCCTCGTCCATCTCGACGTCGGCTGTTGCTGGTTCATCAACCTCAGCTGCGCTTGGCACCTGCACAGGATTAGCTTCCGATGTGGACACCAAAGCGTCTTTGTTGGCTTCCTCGGAGACAGGAGCTGGGACACTAGCATCCGTGAAGGCCGATCCTCTCGCAGTTGTCTCATTCGCACCAGTCTCGTCACCCGCTTGTCCACTCGATACTTCCGGCAATATCGCCGATGGTACCTCGGCTTTCTCAGGTTGCTTCATGGACGAAGAAGGCGAGTTGACGGCAACTGCGATACCAGCACTGGCAGGACTCGCAGGATTCTCGGTCTTGACAAGGCCTTCACCCCAGCCGAAGCGAGGTCGTTTTGGCTCTGATGGAGTTGGTGAAGCTTGAGGCGATGACACCACGAGACCTTGACCCCAACCAAGGCGCGGACGCTTACTGATCCTCGTTGGAGTCGTTTCAGCGGACTCGCTGGGTCTTGACTCTGAAGACAAACCCGGCAAAAGAGGAATCTCGGGTAACGGCGGAAGCTCTTCTCGTGCAGCTGCAGCTGATGCGGCCCCAAATAGGCTGGGTGAGTTGACTGGTTGTGCCAACGGCGAATTTCTCGCAGATGAATCCCCGTTGCTGGGAGAAGGGCTCGAACGTGCCGAAGGCTCACGAGAACCTCGATCTCGCGACCCTTCTTTCCTGATGTCTTCAACACGCGAGCGCCTTCGATCACCGTGTGCTTGATCGTGTCGTCTTGGTGAATCCCGGCTTCCATCAGTTGTCGATCTTGATTTCACGAGTGCTGGCTGAGGTGGAAGACGGTCATGAACTGATGACATTGAGCTATGGCGCTCGAACGAGGGCCTTGAGGATGAATGCGGTGGTGCTGGCGGAAGAGGCGGCCCCCGTTTTGACTCAGCCGGCACCGGCAAACTGGTACGCGATCTGCTGTCCGAATCCTTCCATTCTCCACTTCCTCGACGAGACACAGCACTTGATCCCCGCTCGCGAGAACCCGCGGGCATCGCGTCTCTACTCGACGAATGCACCCCGACGATATTTTCTGGTCTTGTCTTTTCCACCCGAAGTTCCTTGCGTGGTGTAGTTTCTGCTCGCAAAACATCCTTCACGTTCGATGCCATACTTCTACGATCAATTGTCGCTGGAACTGGAACCGCTCTGTTCTTCGAGTCTCCCACACGTGATTCAGGCGCCAAGGTTGTTGGCTGTGGACGACTTCTTGGACCTTCAGCCGAGCCACGAGCCGCAGGCTCAGCCTCACTCTGGATTTCGCCATCCTCTCTGACTGGAGAAGGAGGACGTTGTGTCGAGGTCCGGGTCGGTTCAGGCACGTCTGCAGGAGTTACGACGGTCGAGGGCGATGACACCACAACTTCACGCACTGCGTCAGAACACACGACTCGCTGTTCCGACGGCTCGTCCCGCTTCACTACTTCGACATCGTTCGCAAGCGCGCCTTGCTTCTTCTCCGCGTTTTCTCCTCCCTTCTCGACAGAGTCTCGTCGTGGCTTCTCCTTCGAAGGTACCGGAGGCGAAGCATCTACCTCGATACGACCAGCTTCATCCTTGGCGACCAAAGTTTCTTCCCGCGCCAGCAGCAATTCTGCTTTCTCATCTGCTTGGTTGCTTGGCTCGGAGACCATCTCGACATCTGCTCGTGCAGAGGGTACTGTCACAGACGCATCGACCTTTTCGATCGGCTTCACTGCTCGTGAATCTTCTCTCTCTGTCGTAGGAATCGGAGAAGTCACCGTCATTGAGTGCTCCGCTAGCTCACTCTGGCCTTGATCATCTTTCTCCAGGGTCAAAGCTTCCAGCATCGGTTCGTCGTCTGCGTCTTCCACGGAGGCCGATACCTTGGACGGCTGAATGTCAACCAACTCAGACGCGATTGCAGTATCCTCCACGCTCTCCATCTCCACATCTCCACCAGCCGAATCTGCGTCATCTTTCACTTCTAACACAGCGCCAGAACCTGATTGAGCATCTCGGTGATCGAGCTTCTTCTGTGGCTGAGGAGTCTTGGCTCCCTGGAGCTGAGCAGTCTCGAGTTCACGAGACGCTTGCTTTTTGGCTTCAGACGGACTCGCAGTTCCGATGCTTGGGGACGTTTTGGCTTCCAGAGAGAGCGGCTTCTTGATTTCCTCCACCTGCGACTCCTTGATCTCCTTCACTTGTGGCTTCTCGACAACCTCAGAAAGCGGCTTCTTGGCTTCCGGAGTCTCCAGCAGTGGAGATTGCGGCTTCTTGACCTCTTCATCTCGCTTCGTTTCGACTTCGTCGGAGTGTGACTTCTTGGGTTCCTCAATCAGAGGCTTCTCGAGTTCGATGGGTAACAGCTTCTTCGCTTCGTCGGACAGTGGCTTCTTGACTTCCTCGGATACCGGCTCGCTAACTTTCTCGGACACGGGTTTCTTCTCTTCCTTGGTGGACGATGTCTTCACGTTCTCGGACTGCAACTTCTTCTTACCTTCTTGAGGTACCAGCTCCTTCGATTCCAGTGACACCGACTTCTTCTTGATCTCTTCAGACGAGGGCTTCGTAGCCTTTTCGATCACTGGCTTGCGAACTTCATCGGATCGCGACATCTCTCCTTCCTCAGGCAGTGACTTCTCACTCTCCGTCGATGGCTGTCTCTTGGTTTCTTCGACCAGTGGCTTCTTGGGCTCCGACACACTAATGACCTGCGCGACATCAGGTACTGACAGTGCATGTGGACGGGACTCGACCACCTTCTTATCTTCGACACGATCCCCCGGCTGATGAGTACGCGTATCGTCCGTTGCTCGTTCATGTTTCTCGCGAGGAACATCTCCAGCGTTCGTATCGGCGTGTTCCTTCTCCGTGATGCCACTAAGTTCGTGCTTCTTCGCCGACGTATCGACAACAGCTGAGTCAGACTTCTTCAAGCGCGCGTCGTCGACAGGCCTGTCTCGATCACGCTTCGTGGCATCGTCTGAGCTGCTGGGTGTCGGCTGCTTTTCACTGCGTTGTTGCTCGACTGGTCGACTAGCTCGAGGCGGCTCAGCTCTCTCCACTCTCTCACGCGCGTTGTTCTGAGAGTCATCTCGCTTCACACTGGAACTTGTTGCAGACGATGGCGTAGCATCAGGAGCGACGCTTCTCGATGGTGGTGAACGACTGCGGCTTCGTCTTGGAGGATCTCGGCCTGCTCGAGCTCCATCTCGCCATGCCGCAGGACGTACATTCGTTGCAGACGTACCAGTCGACGGTGCTGGCGGTCCGCTGCTTGCACTTGACGAAGGCCCAGGTCCTGCCAACCCACTCGGACCACCTCCACCTCCGCGTCCTCCATAGTTGTTGCCATATCGTGACAGCGTTCCTCGTGGACCGGCCCATCCGCGATCTCGACTGCGATCTCTGCTACGGTCACGACTTCTCTCACGCTCTCGGTCGAAGAAGTCCATGTCTCGGCTTCCACTGCGGCTTCGCTCGTAGAAACTTCCACTGCCACTAGGACATAGAGGGCCTCCACCTAAGGACGGACGTCCGCCACCTGGACGATCTCCATACCTGGACAGCGCACCTCCTCCGCCGCGTCCTCCGCGATCCCACGACTCGTCACGCATCATACGGTAACGCGGTGGTGGCGACCGCGACCGTGAGCGGAAGCGAGGCGGCGGCGATCTCGAGCGCGACCTTGGCGATCGTCCATGGCCTGCAAACGGAGAACGTGAGCGCGAGCGCATCATTCTCGGTCGAGATGGTGACGGTGAGCGCATACGCGGCCGATTCGGCGATGGCGAGCGCGAAATGGAGCGGCCGCGAGGACGTGCAAATCGATCTCCAGCACGATCGCCTGGTCGATCACCGAGTCGATCCGCAAGGCGATCTCCTGGTCTGTCTCCTAGTCGATCTCCTGGTCGGTCCCCTAGTCGATCAGCCAACCGGTCTCCGGGTCTGTCTCCAGGTCTGTCGCCGAGTCGATCTCCGATCCGATCCCCAATGCGATCCCCGGGGCGATCCCCTGGCCGGTCGCCTGGTCCTGGTGGTCGTCTGTCGAACGGCGCGTTGTCAAAAGGCCGCGACTGCGAGTTCTGGCGGCGCAGGAAACCCGAGTCACCCGGACGGAAGTTGCCGCCGCGGTCGCGCTCTCGCTCTCGTTCTCGGTCGCGCATCGCGAAGCGGTTACCCCCAGGACCGCCACTCGTGTTGTTGTTGCGATTCACATTGTTCGCAGGTCCGCTGCTGTTGCTTCCATTGGGTGACGACCGCCACGATGGTTGGTTCAACGCGTCATTGCGTGGTCGGCCTCCACCGCGATCCGAGCCGCCGCGCGTGGGCGAGTTGTGGTTTGACGACGGCGGGCGTCCGGACGTCGGACTCGAGCCCAGCCCCTCTGGGATATCACGCTTCGTGCGGCTGCTACCGGCATTCAGGTTGATGATCCGCGACTTGGTCGTTGTCGTGGTGGTGGTGGTTATCGCTGCTGATGTTGCCGACGTTGCTGCTGTTGCCGCCGGTTTCTCGGGCTTGTCTTTCGCTGGAGCGTCCGCCATGGACTCCACACGAAGCGCAGCGTCTCGTGCGTGCGCGTAGACTGCTCCTGCGGCTGCTCTCTCTCGTACACGCGCCGCACACGCGCTTGCTTCTTCCGCTTGCCCTTTGCCGCGACGTCGATTGTTTCCGCGCCTTCCGCCGCCCGTGTGTCGTCGTGGGGGTGGCTTTATACTTCTTGCGGCAGCGAAACAGTACGAAAAGCCCTAGCCCTGTGTTCTCCGGTGTTGTGTGGACCACCGCAATAATTGTTTCAACCAATCATCACATGTAAAGTTTAAATATATAGCCAATGGAAGGAAGGTGAGCTGTGGGAAAGGAGGTCATTACATTCTCTGACCTCTTGTATGTGACATAGATCCTGTCGTCCAGTCGTTGACGTCACTTAACGACTATCAACATCAAGGCTGTAATACTGCTTTTAGTGACATTAGTGAATACGGACTATTTGGTCCATCCCCCTGTCCCGTTGGCCAGACGGATCTCGCCAATCCTTCACCAAGCCGATCGAAAATGGCGCTGCACCGCGCGCTGACCCCCGCGCTTGTGATCTGCGCGCCATGCCGCGACAAACACGACTACAGCGACCGCCTGTCATCTCTAATAGCAGACGAAGACTCCGGTACCGTGCTCGTTCGCGAAGTTTGCACTGCGGTCGACTGCCCAGAGCTCCAACTGCGCGGCTACTTGTGCGCGGATCACATACTCGACTTCGAGCTGGCATGGGAGCACCAGATCCCCGTGCGCGCATGCGACAGCTGCAAACAAAGTGCTCTGGAGCTATCCATAGAGCAGCACGATGTGTGGTTCATCCTCGCTCCGAGCGACGAGGTGAAATGCATACGAGGTGTCGAGACCCGGTTTCTCGACAAATCCAGATTAGAGGTCTCACGACAGCTCGAGTTCCAGAGCCCCGTGCGAGTCAAAGGCAAAGGTCGGAAGCAGCGCACATCATCAGGGAAGAAGAGGCGATCAGCACGAACACTGCGGCAGCTCAGTGATCGAGAACGACTACTTGCGATGGAGTGGAGTCTCGGCAACATCCAGGTTAAACAGTTATTCCTCTGGAAAGACAACAAACGGCGTCTCGACGCGGAAAACTCAACTGGAAACGCTGGGACAGGAGACTCAAACGCAATGGAGAAGGTCAAGCCAGAACACGCGGAAGCTGGCGCCATTGGTGCATGTCCGGAGCCGACCACTGCACTGTGTGTTGTGCCCAAGTGCCGCTCATATGCAAAGACCGGAGACCGCTGTCTTTTCCACGCCTCCATACCAAGCTCTCGTCTTCCCAAGCAGCGCCAGGCGTCAAAGGCTCTTCCTACCAGTTCCAAGTTCTCTACGTTGACTGGGCCGTCTTCAGCTCCTACTTCAGCCCCGTAAAGCGACACTGTCGTGACGCCACTACGCTAATGACTCTACGCTCCTACTTCAGCGGCATGAGACCAAGTACTTTAGCTACGAACAAGCAACTCAGAGAGAGCCATGGTCGCCGTCATGGTGGTGGTGGACGCTTGAAGCGTTGGGTTCATCCAACTGGCACTTTCAATATAACGTTATTTTCCGAATGTAACCAACGTTTCCACAATCAAGTGCTTTTGTTTGAGAACAGAGTCAAAAACGCAACATGACCACGGACGGCAATGGCACCGGAGACGAAGACGGTGCGTGGCTGTAGATGCACATTAGAGGCGTCCAGCGCATGCACACGAGCGATAGGCTTGAAGTGATGGTCACAGACACCATGTCGACGATGGATGAGTGGCTGACGGTGGATTCCCATTGCATGAGCAGTCAAGCGCCGCGTGCGATTCGACGCTGACGCCGATCTGCGGCTGCTTCAGGCGGTCGCGAAGCGCCAGCCCTTCGCGGCGGATCACGGCACGAAGCTCAAAGCGTGGGACGATGTAGCAGACGAAGTGTACACGACAGCGGCGAAGCTGCGTGATGTGCCTTCCTCGCGCCGCGCCGTCACAGATCGGTACGCTGGCTTCCCAGGAGGAGATCCGGTGACGTGCTCACTCATCGTCGTTCTCATTGCGAATGTGTAGATTCAACCACCTCCTTCAGCGATTTGACCAAGGAGCGCTTAAACTCAAGCGCTGGAGAGACACACCTGGCGGTGACGAGAAGGCAGCGATGGTTCAGGCGCTGTTCGAGGAGATCACTACGGTCATGGCGGACACGCGAGGCAAGGTGCGTCCGAGGAAAAGCACTGGGCGAGCTTCTCTCTCGTCCGTGACCGACGAAACCCCCGACATGTCACGCAAGCGCAGCGCGTCGTACGCGGAAGAGGACGACTCTGGTGTGGATGCCGAGTCGTCATCTGAGCGTAGTGAGAAAACGCCAGTCAAAACCAACAACAGAGCCACCGCTAAACAGGCAGACCACGAGAATGCCAGCGACGACGCGCAAGCGGAGCCAGCTTCGCCTTCACTACAGACCCCTGTCAAGGCGATTACAGTCGTCGCGGTGCAATCTCCAGCCCCAGCCTCAGCGCAGCCTGCCAACGCTTCTGAGCTGGAGGAGCTTTTGGCTTTGAAGCGCGAGAAACTGGCTCTGAAGCGCCAGAAACTCGATCTCTTGCGGCAGCACCACGACGAGCGTATGGCCTTCGACCGTCAGCGGTTGTCTCTCGAGCGTCAGCGTCTTGAACTCGACCAGAAGCGCATGGAGGCCGAGCAGAAGCCACGCAGCAGCGCCTCCTCAGCGTTGATTTGAGTTAGTTTGCCAATGTACTTATACGGTAGTCGCACTGTCACAGCTGGCGATAATGACGTTATTTTGGAATGAAAATGACGTTATTTTGGAATACCCGTTATTTTTGCCTCCCGCGTTTTCCCGCTAAAGGCCCTGGCATCTCCCCTGGCACTTGCGACCGACGGCCACGGAGGACGACGACTTGGACCGAGCGGCGCGATGGACGTGCGTTGGGCGGAGCTCAAGGAGGCGGCGCGTGCGCTGGCCACGGACATCGGCGCGTCCGGACGCGACCACCACGCGCTCGCGCGGCCTGGCCCGCTGCTGGACGCTGTGCGCGCGCAGGGAGTGCCACCCGAGCACCGCGAGTGGGTCTGGCCCATCCTGCTTCATGCGCATGTACGTCCTTCCACGAGCAGCTAGATGGACAGGGAGAAAGGCTGACGGGTGGCTGTTTATGGGGGTTAACAGAAGCAGAAGTTACAGCGCCAATCGAGCAATTTTGCGACGTACAACCAACTTCTAGAGGGCGTCGAGGAGGCGAGTGATGCCGCCGACGCCAGCGAACCACTGAGCGGTTTGCAGCAGGCCCACGAGATGGCCATGGAACGCTTCAGCCATTTGAATCCGTTCCAGGAGCGCAAGATCAAGCGCATCCTGCTGGCCTACGTCAAGTCCAAGGACGCGTTCTACTACTGCCATGTGCGTTTTGTGATGTCGCCTTTCTGGTAAATTACTCGTATTTGTACTGATAGCGAATTGATTTCCTCATCCTACAGGGAATGGTGGAGATCTGCGCTGTGTTGAGCACGTATCTGAGCGAAGAAGACGCATTCTGGGCTTTCCGCTTGCTGCTGGAGGTGCTGCTGCCACGCTATTACGAAGAGTCGGTCGTCGACTTCCAGATCGACTGCCTCGTACTGCAGGAGCTGCTCGAGCAGCAGGACCCGGCGCTGGCCGACCACCTCGCGACTGCGGGTGTGACCGTCCAAGTGCTGTGCACCAAGTGGTTCTTCTCGTTCTTCGCCGAGTCCATGCCTTTCGATCTGGTCTGCAGGCTGTACGACATTCTGCTCGTGGACATTTGCAGCCGCAAACTCAGCTCCAAGATCATATTCTCCACCGCCGCCGCCGTGTTTCTGTATCTGAGTGAGATGCTGCTGGAGATGCACGATCCGAGTGTCATTGTCGAAGTGATTGGCGAGTTCTGTCTCACGACGCTGAGTGACTTTTCCGTTGGTGAGACCTTCGTGGACCTCGTGCTGTTCGTCCACGACCAGCTCAAGGATGAAGATGTGCGTGCGATGCGGAAGAAGTACAAGGAGCAGCTCGAGCAGGAGGCGCGGCTGCGGAATCCCACGGCGACGGACGGAAAGGCGGCGATCAAGCGAAGCCGAAGCAGTAGCTCCGCGAGCACGCGGTCTCTTCGACGTGTCAAGAGCCAGAATATCAAACTCATCATCCAGTGGAAGAAAGTGGACGACAGTACCAGTGAACACAAAGCTACAGGAGTGAACGCGAACGCAGATAACGGCAGTGAAGCGAGCAGGGGACCAGACAGCGAGCGATCTGAGCTGCAGTATGAAATCGTGGCGACGCCGACTGAGACGGAGGTGCTCGCAAAAGTGTATCAAGGGCTCGACAAAATCAATCGCCGTCGCTCGCGGACATCGTCGCTGCGGAGTTTAAATCTGCTGGGCAGTAATGGCGGTGAAGGCACACCAGGGGCGAGTCCGTACGCGAGTCGACCGCTCTCACTATCCGGATCCATTCTTGAGAGCCCGCGTATCCTGAGTGACCGAGGGTCGTCAAGCCACGAGTACGACGACGTCCACGACGGTGATGCAGCCTCGCTCGTCTCGTGGGATTTCTTACGTGAAGTGGGCGATGTCGCGACGGTGCTGAGGCGAAGCTTACATGGCGTCCCAGACGAACACCGCCACTGGGTCTGGCCCATGCTGCTGGCTCAGGCAACTCCTCCCAAGAATTTCCCCAAGATCTTCCCACCATTGGACGACTCGGAGTTCGAGTCGCTCGAGCAAGAAGTCGTCAAGGCCATCGAAAATGATATCTCGCGCACCCGAAATCTCCAGCAAGAGCAGTACGCACCGATGCGTCGTGTGCTGAAATCGTTTGCAGTTCGAAATCGTCGCGTCGGCTACTGCCAAGGCATGAACGAGATTCTGGCCGTGCTACTGGAATATCTGGACGAGCGAACAGCGCTGATGGGGTTATCATTGCTCATCGAGACCGTGCTGCCCGCGTACCACGTCGACTCGATGATTGGTCTCCACACAGATTGTGCGGTGATGAACACTCTACTGCGGCAGAACGATCCGGATCTCCACGCGCACATCCAGAACACAGGACTCAACATGGAGATTCTATGTACAAAGTGGCTGGTGACGTGCTTCCTCACGTCGCTGCCGCCATTCTGCGGGCTCAAGGTCATGGATATGCTTCTCGCGCGTGTACAAGAAAAGCAGACGGGCTCGCGCGTGCTGTTGGGAGTGGGTATGGCGATCTTCTTCACGTTACGCGAGGCGCTGCTCAATGCAAAGGATGCAGGTGAAGTGCTCATGGCGATCAACGAGTATTTTGCTCTCGAAATGACCAAGACGGATGCCGAAATGGACGCCTTTCTGGTGTTTTGCCACCACGTGATCGACCAGCTCAAGCCCGATATCGTCGAAGAGTTCCGGTTAGTGCACAAGGACGAAGTGATGGAGCGATTCGCGACCTTCGAGGCCAAGAAGATCGAAATGCGGCAGCAAATGGAGCAAGTACGTGCGGCCAACCGAGCAAACCTGCAGTCGTCCGCGCCGGCATCGCCCACCAAGTCGGATCTTGGCAGCTCTTCGTCCAGTGGTATCTCAGTGTCGCGGTCCAGCACCAAGCAGTCCAAGACGAGTGGAGCCGGTGGCAGCAGCTCCAACAGCACAAGCGGTGGCGGTGGGCTTTCGTCCTACATCAGCAAGCCGCTCATGCTCGGCGGAGGCAAGAACAACGAGGATCGCGACAATAACCCACGCGATATGTTTTATCAGCGCGTCGACGTGATGGAGGCGAACCGCAGCTACGCTGACGACTTTGCCAAGATGGACGAGCAGCTCGACGATCTCGCTGATCTGTTTGTACGGGGCAAGATCGACGAGAAGGAACACGCTTGCATTAAAGCCCAGATCGTGCGCAAGTTCTGCAAGGGCCTCAACTCGCCGCAGTCAGCGATGATCCGCGTGCAGCATGTCAAGGCCGTGTTCGGTGGTGGCGCGAATGGTGGTGCATTGGGATTAGTTGGGGGCATGGATGCCAGCGGAAGTCTGGACACCGCCCAATTGGATTCGCCACCCACGCGGCCGCGCAAGAAGAGTGGAGGCGTGTCGCTGTATGGCCGCATGAAGAACGTGAAGAAGAGCGCGATCGCGATCTTTAAGGCGACTTTCGAGTGACGTGGTGCTGTCTGCGCATCAGGATCGCTATTCATAAACCGTCAAAACTTGCCCGTGCGATTGAAAGTCTGTGATGGAGGACCAAAAATACGACCCACACCTCAGGAACCTTCAGCTCAGCGGCACTGCTTCCGTACGCACGCGTGACAGGAACGAGTGAAATCGACGAGATGATCAAGAAGAAGAAGCATGGTGCTGGGCCGACTGGTGGCGGTGGTGGTGCTGCGCTGCGAGAGTCGCTGTTTCTCGGCGGCGGGGCGCCGTCGTATCCGAGTCCCACGTCCCTCTCGTCGCCGTACCGCACTCGACCCTTTGATACGGGGCCTTCACGCAACAACGGACCGGCCTTTTCTCCGACGTTTGATGACTTTGACGAGCAAAACATCGACGAAGCCTACGCGTACGCGTCGAAAGTGGAGATGAAGCGCCGTGAGATGGGCTGGAGCACGTCGTTCCCCGCCGAGTACCACCACGCGCACCAGAGCAACGACTACAAGCAGACGCTGGCGTTCCAGGAGCAACTCGATTTACGCAAGCGAAGTGACCAGCAGATCACACACGCCGTGCTGACTGCCAACCCTGTGACTGGCATTCTTCCAAAGCGTGGACCCAACCATAATGGAGCAAACCCGTCGCCCAACAAGCACCACCTCGAGCTGATCAAGCAAGTGAACATGCGTGAAGGCAACCTGTCGAAGCTCAAGGCGCTGGCCAACACAGCAGCGGCGTCGGGCACTGGCTTCGACGCTGATTCTGGCAGCGAGTTGCTTCAGTTGCTGCTCCAATTGCGTGATGCCAGCGTCAGCGTCGTTAGCGCCATGGCCAAATTGCACCAGTCAGCGCCCGTGGGAGCGAGACCGCAGGCGTTTGTCTTCCAGAGCCAGAACTACTGCGTCAAGATGGTCTCCGATCTCAACTTCCTCGCCCATTTCAGCTCGCTGAGCCGCGTGCTGGGCGTCGACGCTATGCGCATGAAGCAGAACCCGTTCATGATGCCGTCGCCCATTCCCGACCGCGACTTCCACGACGTGCAATGCGCCGCGCCACCTCGTTTCAGCTTCGCGGATCCAGTGCAGCGAGTCGCCGAAGCAGAGAAGTATCTCGTCTGGAGCTTGGTGAACTTGTGCGACCCGTCGAACGTGCAGCCTCCAACGGACAGCCCCTCTCAGCCACCGCCATCACAATCTGTGGTTCTTCCGGTGCCATTGAACTCCTTCCAGACACAGGCGCCGCCAGGATCCTCTCAAGCCAAGCGAGAGCTTCTCACGTGGCAGCAGCGTGCCGAGAGCCAGCTTCGCATGCTGTCCATGCCGCTCGAGTCGGCTCCTGGCCACGCGCACGTGATGGACTCGTCTCGTATGATGAAGCGCAAGGGATATTTGCCCGCTCTGCCGTTGTCTCCACCCAAGACACTCACTCAGCTCATGGACAACGTCAACAAGGGCGGCTACACCTCTCCGACGAAGAGCTCAGGCTTCGCATCCTTCGAAGTTCTTCACGACGGGATCCCGTACCGCATGACCGCACTGGATATCGAAGTGCTGGGCTCGAACGAAGCGCCGCCGCACGCGATCGTGACCCTCGTGTCTGCTAGCGTCCTCATCCTCCTGAGCCCAAGCGATCGCATTCCAAAGGACCTGAGCTGGACGTCGTGCCAAAAGATGCTCGCGAACGGCCTGCGTCTCGTGCAGCGCATCGAAGGCGTCGACATCGACGGCATCCCGGCGTTCAAGTGGAAGGCGCTGCTGCCGTTTCTCCAGAACGAGCACTTCGATCCGATGTTCCTCATGGAGTACTCGTGTGCGGCAGCGACGTTGTGCGCGTGGGTGCTCCACGTTCTCGAGCGAGCGCAGTACAACGACAGCATGGCGATGAAGAACGACACGGATCGCAGGGAGCTACTTCAGGAAATGGAGCGAGAGGACGACGACGAGCAGCTCCAGCACCAACTGCCTGCCTGCAAGCCTCCATCGACGCCCACGTCAGCACTGCGTCCGCCGTCACGAGCCTCCACGCCGCACAATGGGAAACGCGTGACGATCGGAAGTGCTGAGGTGCTGTTCATCAACGAGAACGAGCCCGTGTCGCCTCCGTCCACTGCATCGGCGTCGCGGCCCGTGTCTTCGTGCTCCTCCATTGGTGGCTCGTCGTCTGTCGTAGCTCAGCCGCGGCGTCATGTGCTGCTGCGTACGAGTCCGTGGACGCATCGGGGCGTGACGTACTTTGTGTCGTTCTTTCTCGAGAAAGGCGACGATGCCGAGATGCTGTCGGTCAAGATGTACGAGCCCATGAGCTCGGTCGAGTCGCAAATGTTCGTGTCTCCCGACGACCTGGCGCTGGACTTTGGCGAGCGCGCAGCGGAACACTTCCAACGGCGCGACTTTGGGCTGCTGTGCGAGCTCATCCTCAGCCAGCTCGACGGCATGATCGACGGCGGGTCGGCTCCTCCGTCGAGAAACGAGTGGCGGACTTCGGACGCGGGTCTGAAGCTCACAGGACGGACAGGGCACAAGCAAACGGATGGAGAAGAGGAGGAAGAAGAGGAAGAGCAGGAGGCACGAGACGAGTTTGACGTGGAGGCGGCGGCGGTGCGGATCCAGTGTCTGGCACGGCGACAGCACGCCAAGCAGCGTGTCGACATGTTGCGCGCACAGCGGAAGGACGAGGCGACGACGCGCATCCAGTGCGCTGTGCGGCAGCGCCACGCCAAGAAGAAAGTCCAGCGCGTGCGCTTCGCTAGGCAGCAGCAGCAGCACGAGCAGGAGCAGGAGCACTCGGCCGTCAAGATCCAGAGCATCGCGCGCCAGCGGCAGGCGGAGAAGCGAGTCGCGAAGATGAAGCTGCTGCAGAGGACGCCCACGGGACTGCTGCCCAGGGGTGCTATAGTTAAGGACGAGGAGGAAGAGGAGGCAGACGAGGAGGCGGAGGGCGAGGCGATCAGTGCGGCGGCGCTGGCGGCGCATGAGCAGCAGCAGCAGCAGCAGCAGCAGGAGGAGGAAGAGGAAGAGGCGCAGCAAGTGGAGCCGCCGGCGGACGAGGTGCGGCCGCAGACCAGCATGAGCTACGCATCCGATCAGTTTGAAGAGGACTTTGAGGAGGAAGAATAGGGAGACGACGGCAACAGTCATACCAATACAGAGCCGCATAAACACCATCACAGAATGCATGCACGCTGCATGCGATTCCATTCGACATTTTGGGCACATGATGTGATCAGCGTCACTTCATCGAAGCGGCCAATCGGATGCCTTTCTCGGCTCGACGCGGCACGACACCGACATAAAACTAGGAATTTTGACCTTATTAACTGAAGTTCTCTGGCTCATGTAGACACCTTTTGGGCAATTTTTCGAGTAAGAAAAAAAAATGAACTCCGCATTTGCGTTTTCGGGCCTTTGAACTGCCCCTAGGTTTAGATCAGTCTTTCAAAACATGATTCCACCAAACGCAACCCTAATCTGGTTAAAATGGCATCACACCAATCGCTCAAACAGAGCGTCTCGGAGACCGTTTTTGCCATTCGGCACCCATTTGGCTCGGAACAGAAATTTTCTATAAGTTAATGTAAAAAAAGCCCAAATTATCCAATATATTAGTTTTGTAAGGTGCAGCTGTTTGAACCATACTGAAAACAAGTGACAACGAGAGGGATAAAGTTGCAGATGGACACCTAACCCTTTATGAGCCGATATATATTGAGGTTTGTATTGGAAAGTCGATGTCACTGACACGAGTGTAGCCATGCATATTTGCCGAGAAGGCTCGCGCCGAAGCAGTTTTCTCGACACTGATTGGTATAAACAGTGTCGGAACAGTGCCAATACTAATTTAAAGGACCAAACCACCCTATGCAATTTTTTTTCACGAAAAAAGCAAAAGTGGAGCTTATTTTTTCTGGTTTACCCAGTTTTAGTGTCTACTTGAGCCAGAGAACCTCAGTTAAAATGAAATAATAGGAGGTCTTGAAATCAGGTTTTGCCGACATAGATAGTGTGGTGGACCTCGGTTCAGGCGCTCCAGGAACATGGAAAAGGCGGCACGTCAAACGGGCACGAAGCGCAGATAACACCAAGAGCGGACGAACGCCAACCACACCACGCGCAATCAGTCGCATCCTCATAAACAACGGCAAGAGACGCCCACGCTGGCAGCTACAGTCCACAGCGACAGCTTCAGCCTCACGAAGCACAGCGAAGCATTCCTCAAGTTCCCGCGTCGTCTCCATCTCCACAGCACCACAGCAACACAAATGGCCGGCAGTGACGAGACTTCGAGCAGCGGCCACGTGCTGGGCGTTATCGGCGGCTCGAGCCTGTTCCACGCCAAGGAGTTCTCTGCGTCGCTGCGCGAGACCGTGATCGAGACCGAGTACGGCGGCGTCGTGGCGCACGTGGGCACGTGGAAGCACTGGGACCTGCAGATCGTGTTCGTGCAGCGCCACCACGCCGACACGGACGGCGAGTACAAGCAGCCGCGCCAGATCAACTACCGCGCCATCGCGGCGGCGCTGCGCGTGGCCAAGTGCGAGGCCGTGCTGGGCATCTACTCGGTCGGCTCCATGACCAAGCAGATCGACGTCGGCCGCCTGGTCGTGCCAGAAGACTATTTCAACCCGTTTGATATCCTCCACATGTCGCGCCACTACGACGCGCACGTCGTGCCCGACGTGACCAAGGAGCTACGCGAGCGACTGCTGCAGGTGCTCACGCAGGGCGAGTACGACCCGTACGACGGCGGCGTGTACATCCAGACGGCCGGTCCGCGCTTCGAGACCAAGGCCGAGGTGCGGTTCTTCAAGCAGTTTGGCGAGCTCATCGGCATGACGGGCGCCAACGAGGCCGAGCTCATCAACGAGCTGCGCGTGCCGTTCGCGATGTTCGGCATCGTCGACAACCTGGCCAACGGCATCGGCGAGCAGCTCACGGTACGAGCCTGCAGCTCCATTTTACGGTAGAAAGTACGCTGAGGTTTCTAATGTTCTTTGTGGTTCTGTAGCTCGAGGCATTCAAGATCGCGCAGAAGAACAACAGCGACAAGATGGAAAAGGCCATGGTCGCTGTGCTGAACGACCTGGCGGAGCACCGCTTCCTGGCGCAGCTCCCCCAGCAACCGAGCGCATAGACGCTTTGATGACGAGCGCCGTAATGTAGCTCCTCGCGTTTTCCCTGCGTAATTATGAATGCCGCCTCCGCCATTGCGCGCGGGCGGATAATGCAACTACCACTATTACCACTAGATCCTAGTATCATAGAGGATGCTTGTGCATGTGTCTAGAGTGGCTGGCGTCCCATGGTGATAGAGGCGCTTGCTCGCCCGCCAGCAGCGCACATCCGCTTCATGTTGGCTACATCCGGCAGCTGGCCACTACCAAGATGTCCGACTTCCATTTTAGGGTACTGCTCAAACGAATTTTACAGAAAAAGGCATAAACCATCGCATTGTGGCGAGGGAGAAAGGCAACCGCAAACTGAGTATTTTATCGCGGACCACCAAGCGTTGCGCGAGAATCACGGCCATGCACAGCTTCACGAAGCTGGTGCTTGCTTGTGAGTTGCCGATCTCGTGTGCGGGCTACTTCGCATTCTGCGTAGGCTGTTTGACGACGAGGTCCTGGCCAAGGACTTCTCGTGGGCGAGTGGTCGCCAAAATCTCTTCTCCAATAATATCTCGCCGTGTCCGTTCGAGACAACAGACGTTCCACAGGACGTCGGAGAAACCTCCACGCCGCCGAGCAAGCAACATGGCGCGCGTCTCCAGGCTCTATCTCGTCGTGGTGGCTAGCTTTGCCTGTCGATGTGGTGTGGAGATCCTGGATGTCGTCAAGAGCTTGACAGGTGACTTGGCGACGGCGTTCAGCCCTCTCCCGGGCTGATGGCGGGACAACCCCGTCTTGCAGCCTGATTGTGCTCGGATGCCCCTGTTGTACGCATGCACCAACGCATCGTACGTAATCTAGGATAACCTCCCGGCTCCAGCGATGACGGCGATTCCGTTTGTGAACTTCACGAATACCAAGCTCGCAGTGGGCGAGATTGTGGGCTTTCTGGATGCTTCGTCTATGGCTCGCAAGTACTCGTGCGTGGATGGCCAGACGTCAAAAAGCTCATGCTCAATACAGCCACTGGGTACGATGTCCCCTCCGGATGCACGTGTCGTCGTATGAAGCTGGACGTGGGGGACCCCACGTACGTGGCCGTCACGACCAAGCGATGCAGGAGAAGCGCCGGTGTGTACGACGCGACGACGTTGGTGCAAGAGTCTCAGTTGCCGTTCTCGTACTTGGGCTGCTTCGTGGGCAACGCCAGCGAGCCGTCGTCCCACAAAAACTGCACGGCTGCGGTTCCGTCGTTGCGGTTCAAGGGCGCCATGTTTGTACGCTGCATCAACTCCAAGGGCGACGCCCTGGACGTCACCTCGCTTGACGACACATTCTACCTCTGATCATAATCAAGTAAAGTGGATTTATTAGATGGTGTATTTACTTACTCTCCCTTCTCTCCGTCTCTGTCTCCAGAACCACTGCGTCGAGCGTGGCCGGGGGGTCCGTTGCAACGTTGTCGAGCTCCACCGGGGGACCTGTCGCCGTGTCCACCTCAGGCGAAGGGGTGACGCGCTTGTCGACTTCTAGCTTTTCGCACGGGCACCAGTCCATCCGCTGCTTCGCGATGCGTAGATGTGGTATGAACTCGCTTGGCACGGTCATTATGATGAAATAATTCACACAGAACGTCGCCAAGAAGCCCAACAAACCGAGAAACCAGGCCTGAATAGCATGCCAAATGAACACGGCGGGCCCCTGGCTCAGTGGCGACTTGGCACCATCTCCATCTGCAAGGCCTCTGGCGTAGAAGAGAGCAAAGAGGACGAGTCCGGCCGTGCTCAACCCACCGACGGCGACGCTCACGAGTTGGTACTTGCATCCATGCGGAAAGGCGTTCGCCACATACGTGAAGGCAAAGGTTGGCGACCCACCCGACCGCGAAGATGATCATCCTGGCGCCCTTGTGATACTTGACGGACCCGTACTTGCACGCTTCTGACAATGTGGAGTAATCCACACCAGCGCCGCTGCATTTGCCGTGGACACGCATGTGGTCGGTACACGAGCTGTCGAACTTGACGTTTCCGAGCAGGATGACGAAGGATGCAGCGATCGCGATGGTGCTGACAACTCCGATCGCCACCCGAACGTAGAAGAAAGGCTGCTGGTGCGGAGGAGGGTACTGGTGGGAGTCCACGGTCGCCAACTGTATGATGCCGCTTGACTTGTCGACGAACCGCGAAAAACTCGGAAGACTTCCGTCCTTCCCTGTGCACTGGATGGGCGACGTACACGTGAAGAGACCCGTCGAGTTGTCGCACGTGTGGAGGCTGCACACCGCAGACAAGTCGCTGCAGCTCGTGAGCAGGATCTCGAGCAGCGCATTGCAATCTGTGGCGGAGACGGCATGAAGCGTTACAACCAGAAGGAGGACAACACCGCGGAGCCCTTGATGCATGGCGGACAATGGAGTGGAAGCTAGACCACTGTGTGCTTTCCCCCACGAAGTGACTGACAGCTTCGTGTGACCTTGAAGAGCCACTCGAGAAACGGCCACCCACGAAAAGCACCCGTATGTAGCTATATCGCTTTTGACAGGATATTGATCGATATTTTCATTTTTAGGTAGTGTGGTGGTAATTGTATCAAAAAAGGAAGATTCGTTGAGGAGCTCACAAAGCGACCAGAGCCGAAGATGGAGCAGGCAAGCGACGACGAGCGGTTCATGCGGCTGGCGATCACCGAGGCGCACAAGTCCGTGCCGTCCGAGAACGCGTTCTGCGTGGGCTGCGTGGTGGTGTGCGACGGCGAGGTGCTGGCCACGGGCTTCTCACGCGAGCTGCCGGGCAACACGCACGCCGAGCAAGTCGCTTTGCACAAGCTCGACTTCTCCGCCGCCGGCGCCACTGTGTACACGACCATGGAGCCGTGCAGCACGCGCCTGTCGGGCAACATGCCGTGCGTGCAGAGCTGCCTGCGTGCTAATGTTGCGCGTGTGGTCGTGGGCGTCATGGAGCCCAAGAACTTCGTCGTCTGCGAGGGTGTCAAGCTGCTGCAGGAGGGCGGCGTCCAAGTGGAGTTGCTGCAGGGCCTCGAGAAGGAGTGTCTCGAGCCCAACCGCCATTTGAACCTGGTGTTTTAGGTAGTTGAAGCAGGGCACTTGATGGAAATGGAACCTAGCATACGATTGGTGGACTAGTATTGACAAAACAAATAGAGAGCCACTTTACTTGGACGCGAAAGTTGGCACAGGCTCTTGTGGGATCCGCTTTGGGGCGACGACCTTGCGCTGTCGCTTGCGGCTCGTGCTGTTGCTGAGCTGCTCGAGCGTGAGTGGGGATCTCGATGGCGTACGGTTGTTGCTGGTGTCCGCGTCCGCGAACCGCTTGGCCAGCGGACGGTGCTGCTGCATGCGCTCGGGCGTGTACAGCCGCTGGTGGCCGTTGTACGCGCTGGGCTGCGCAGACGCCTCCTGCTTGACGACCACGACGTCCAGCGCGGCCTTGGGCTTCTTCACTGGCGTCGTGAAGTCGTCCATGGGCTCGTCGTCGATCTCCTCCACGCTCTCGTCCGTCGCGTCGTTCTCCTCTTCGTCCTCTTGGTCCTCGACGTCGTCTGACGCGCTCTCGTTGACCACGACTTCCCTACAAAACGGGTTCTCGGCACTCGGCTGCTCGGTCGTCTGCGTGCCCAGCACCGACGCGCAGTTGTTACAGAACCAGTCGCCCATGGGCACGTCTTTGATGGGCGGGTCCACGCAGCTGAAGTGAAACGCACGCTCGCAGCCGTCGCAGCACAGCAACTGGCCGCCCGTGAAGCACAGGTCGCAGTGCTCGTTGTGGAAGTCGGCGGCGTCCGACTCGCCATCCGAGTCGGCCCACTGCCGCAGCCGCGCGGCCTCTTTGTTCTTTTTGGCCTTGACGCGCTCGTGCCACCGCTTGTAGCTGGTCGTGGTCTTCCACTTGTAAAACCGAGCCACTAACTCCGCCGTCTCGGCTCCTGGATGCTGTTGCTGTAGCATACAGACAACCATAATATGAGCCAAAGATAACCAGCCAGTCATCGTACCACCACACAACCACGCACGGCGATTACGAAGAAGCGCTTGCCGTAGGTCTCTACGGCCGCAGCGAAGGCCTCGTCGCTGATGCTGTGGAGCCGCTGACGCTGAGTCCGGAGTCTCCGTTGGCGCTCGTGGTGCAGCAGCTGCGTGGCCTTCGCCACGTCATAATCACCTTCATGCAGACAGCGTAGCGCCTACAATACACCAGTACACCAGCCAGCAAGTCGTCAGTCCCATGGAGCCTCTGGGGTTGGTAGGAGTTCAGTAACAGGCACGCACGGCCTCCGTGTCGTTCAGACGAGTGCAGCTCAAGAACTCGGCGACCTGGTCCTCGCTGAAGGCCGTGGACGCCCACACCTGGCGGTCCCGCAGCTGCAGACTCTGCGCAGCTCTTCGCTGAGCGTCTTGCTGCTGCTCAGGCGTCGCTAGCGGCGGAATCTCAGCCTGATAGGCGTCGCCCAGGCGCGTCGGCACCACCTTGAGCATGGTTACTGATGGAAGGTGACTGAGGTGACTTTGATAGAGTGTCGCACTAAGTTAACGCGCTCTAAAAAGTCTCAAGTTTCAGAATTTCTGGATCTCTGGACCCTGGATCTCAAGCCAAAATCCAAGAGTCTAACGCAATGTACTGCAATAACATCATTCAAAAGTGGTAAATTTCATTTTTGGAACCACGACCAGCTCCGACTTTTGTCAGCTGCTTCCCGTTAAAGTAGTAGACGTGGGACCCACCACTTGCCATGGAAGAAGACGAGTCAGTTCACTCAGTTCACAGATTGAGACTGTGTCGATAGACCGACTGCGGAGCTCTTCGCGGCGAGCAGCCCCCGACTGTCCCTACGAGCATCATTCCATCCGTGCGTCCGTCTCTACGGCGCATGAGTGGATCGGTGTGCGACTAGCCCAAGCCGTTCACTGTAGCGTAGCCTCCTAGTCTTCCCCTCCGTCAGTCAGTAGACATTGTCTACTAGTATGCCTCTCCGCCGTCTCAAGGCGGCGAAGAAGGCGGCCGACCTGGCGCGCGCCGCGGAGCATCCAGACGACGACGACGATGACGAGGAGCTGCTGGACGAGGACCAAGACGACGAAGAGAAGACCCAGAAAGGCGACGGCGCCAAGGGCCGAAAGCTGGCGCTGTCGACGGCCGACCGCACGGAACGCCGCCGTCGCCAGTGCCGCATCAGCCAGCGGCGATACCGCGACAAGAAAGGCTCGATGGAGTACAACCTGCGTCTGGACATCAACAACCTACGCGAGAGCGTGGAGCGGCTGCGCGAGGCGCGCGGGCTGCTCGAGTCCAAGATCGAGAACGACCGCCGCGTGCTCAAGCAGACAGTGCTCAAGGCCGTGGAGCAGTACTACGTCATGTTCAAGTACGGACTCCACGACCCAGAGGCTGGCGCCCATGTACGCAAGTGCTACGATATCCAAGTGGACTTTCTCAGGGCGTTCATGGACACGCATGTGCAGAGTCCTGGTGGTTTGGGCGTGGACAACATACTGGAGCAGTGGCAAAAGTACACGCGGTACCACGCCGCTATCCGCGTGGAGCTGGTCAGTGCACAGGTCTTTGGCTCGGACTCGGACTCGCCGCTGGTCAAGGCCATCGGCCGACTCATCGTGACGTTCAACCGCACGACACTCGAGATGCTGTTCCCACACGTGCTCGCCGACGAGGCGCTCACGCAGTACCTCGTGGGCCGGGAGGTCGAGTACGCGACCTGCTCGGAGTACATGTTTGACGAGAAAGTACTGGTCGTGCGTCAAGACTTCACGGTCGACTTTCTGTCGGGTATTGGGGCGGTGCTTCAGGACGCAGAGCTCACGGCGGTCGTGCTAGGAAAGGCGCAGGTCGCCGAGTCGAGCTTCATCGTCGAGGAGATCAAAGAGGAGATACTGGGGCAGGAGGAACAGGAAGATGTAGCTGATGACCACGAGGAGCAGAAGTACCAGATCGCACCGTCCATGGCCTCGATGACTCGGAGTCGCTACGCACACGACGACGAAACTGGCAGCGACGATGACGGCCCAAGCGCAGAGCAGCGACGCCGCCTGGATCTGCAGTTCATCATGTCTTAAGAAATTCCCTAAACAGTATACGTGTGTTGATGTCGTCGTGCTTTTTCTATCGTCAGTCTTTCTACTTCTACTTCTACTTCTACTTCTTCTTCTTCATCCTCTCTACTGGAGCTTCGCCACGACCGACGACGGCACTGTCTGCACGAGCTGCGCGAACAGCTCCGCGCCCAGCTTGGCTTCAATAGCCGCCAGTTTGCTGCGTGCCAGCGCCTTCAGATCCAGAGCCACGACCGCCGCGTCGGCATCGACGGACGCGGAGCCCGTGCCGGAAGACTTCTCCTTCTCCTGCTTCCTCTTGCGGTAGATCGCGTACGCGCGATAGGCGCCCGCCGTCACCCGCAGCTCCACCTCCTCGTCATCTTCGTCGTCTGCCCAGTTGGTAGTGGCGTCACTCAGCTCTCGCTCCTCCTCCATCACATCCACGCAGCTTTCCAGGATCTGGCCGAGCCGCTCGAGGATCGGCTCCTCCATGACGTCGAGCACAGAGCAGAACGCGATGGTCCAGATCTTCCGCCGCCGCACGGCCATGGACGCCGCCACCACCGCGAAGAACTTGTCCAGCATCAGATCCAGCAACGCCACCAGCGCAGCCACGTCGCTGGAGAGCACTTGCACGACCGTGAACTCGAGATGCTGCATCAGCAGTCGCGCCAACACACTCAAGTACGCGACCATGACGCCCTCGGGCTCCACGATGGCTGTAGTCGTATCGTTGCGGCTTCGCTGACTGTACGCCAGACACGCCTCCATCATCCGTTTGACAACAGGAGCCAAGCCGACCAGTTGATTCGCTGGGAAGGTGGCGACGAGCAGCTCCACGACGCGAGCGATCTGAATCGAGGCCTCTGGCTTGACGTTCCCCAGCAGGTTCTCCATGAGCGTAGCGATGCCAAAGTGGTACGTCTGCCAGAACTGCGTGTGACCCAGCTTCACGTACAGCTCAAGCAGCGTCAACACGAGCTTGATGTGTTCATAGTCCCGCTCCATGAGCCGCAGCGCGTGGCCAAACAGCAGGTGGAGCTCTTCCGTGTATGCCGGCGAGATCTCGACCGTCTCGGTCCACAGCTCCAGTCCGCTCTCCATCAAAAAGACCTCGTCCGGGTTGCTCACGTCGGTCGCGAATCGCACGACCTGGAGACACATCTCGTGGACTGTCTGGATCTGCGCCGCGTTAGCCTGCACGACCTCTGGCTCGCACTCCTTCACGCAGCTGAGCAGCTTCGCCAGAAGCTGCAGAATCTTCCCACGCACGAGGTTCTCGGCCTCGCCGCCGGCGTTCCACATCGCGGGCAGCGGCGAACTGATCTGCTCGCTGACGCTTACGGCGTCGGCGCCACACGCCTGGAGAATGGCCTCCAAGCAGCCCAGCACTTTCATCTTACTCTCCGACTCTTGCGTCTGCAGGAAAAACGCGTACAAACACTCGAGAGCACGAGACAGGAAGGGCACGAACACTGGACGCTCAAAGCCCCAGTCGGTGACCATGGACTCGAGAGTCTGCACGATCCGCAGCTTGAGCGCTGCGTCCGACTGAGGCGACTGGAAAAACGCCGAGGCGTTCAACAGCGCCTCGTACAGAGGCGCGCGGATGCCGGCAGTGAGCTGTGCGAGCCAGCAGCTCACGAGCCACACGATACGGTACTTGAGCACGGGGACATTCTCGATGCTGCCGACTGACGCATTCGTTGTGTTCATAAGCAGCGGCACGAGGTTCTGCAGGAACCATGGCTCAAAGTCGAAGCACTCGTGGAGATCGTAGCAGCCCAGGCCGATAGCGAGCAGCACAGCGTCGATATCGAGCACGCGCTGCGGCTGGCTCTGGCCTTGAGCAGCTAGTTCCCTCAACCACGTCGCCGTCGCAGCTGTGAGTTGTGTGAGTACGGGGATGATCTGCGTCGGGAAGGACTGCAGCAGCGTGAGGAAGAGGTCTTCAGCACAGGCGCGCACCGACTCCTGCGCCGTGAGGCTCTCGCTTAGGTTCACGAACACCTCCGGGTCGGCCTGCCACTCCTCCAGGTCGCTCGGCGTGAGCTTCATGTAGTGCATCACGACCAAGTGCAGCAGTTTCTCCAGTCGTGTGCCGTTGTCGCCGGCGAAGAACGCGTCCATGGCGGCCTGGGCTTCCAGTACCATAGCATCAGTCAGACTCACGTCGCCCGTGGCAGTGATGACCTTCGCGACGATCGCGGAGCTGTCGCCCGTAAGTGCCGACGACAGCGCGTCACTCTTGTAGAGCCGACAGCTCAGCACGTTGGCAAAGAACTGCAGCGACTCGATCTGTAGCCGCTTGGGCAGCTCTGCCGTGGCGTTGCTGCCAGTCGGCACTTGCAGCGCGTTCCAGAAGAGTGTGAGGAAAGGCGACAGATACGCGCGGAACTCGATGGGGTACGCCTTCTGGATGCCGACCACGAGACTGGCCATGCGGAAGCAGATCTTGTACAGCAGCTCATGCTGCAGCGTCGCGCGCAGCACCACGAAGCGCTCAAGCTGCTCGTAGAACTGCACGAGCGTGGCCTGCACGAGCTCTCCGTTCTGCAGCATCGCTAAGTCGCGGAACGAGTTGAGCAGCAGCGCCGACAGCAGCTTCGTGTTGGTGAGTAGCATGCCGAGATGGTCTTCGGCCATAGCAAGCGACGCGTCAACGACCCGAGCAGCTTCGCACCAATGACGCAGCACCACGGGCAATAGCTCCACGCTGAGCAGCGCGAACTGCTTGCGGTGCACCATGAGTCTTCTCGTCGCGAGCTCCTTGACGAGCCGGTACGTCACATCCACGCAGCGCCGACGACGCAGCAGCGGCGAGTTGCCACCGCCGTTCTCAAGCGCCTGGAGCATGGGCGAGAAGAGCTGCTGGAAGCTCCACTGTGCTGGGAAGTCGCCGCGCGCGATGGTCGCGACCACCAGCGCGAGCTGGACGGCGACAGGCGCCTGTGGCTCATGTAGCGCCGCCAGCAGCAGCACGTGGCGCAGCTGCGCGCGCTCGTCGTCGCTCCAGTGGCGCGTCTGCTTCCAGCTGCGCTTAGCGAAATGCTTGAGCCAGATACAGCCCAGTAGCCGCACGTTGGCGTCCACAGTGTCGACGGCAGTCGCGGACTCGGGCAGCACGAGGATCTGCTCACAGAGAGCTAGAAGCAGCGCGGCCGCCAGCGGCTTCTGTTGCAGCTGCTCCAGCTGGCGTTCAGCTTCGCTGCGATGAGGCTCAGCCGCTGTCATGCTCGTGTCCAGCAGCGCTAGCATCGCGCGCGCGTCGGCCCGCGGATCCGCCATTTCCATTTTGCGGGTCCTGGAGTTGGGTTCGTAGCTGGTGGGTATTGGGTCCCTCGTTTCAGAGCCCACCGCTGTCCCTTGTTTTGAGAAGTTGCCTGATGTGGACCACATCTGAAATGAATCGCACTTCGACCCACCGCCAGAAAAAGAATCGCACCAATCTCATGCAACGGGCGGACGGAGCTGTTCGTGGACCTAACCCTAACTCTGTTTTTCTCAAAATACGGTGAAAAATTGGATATGTGAATGATGGTCTCGCAGTCCCTTGGGGCAAAAGGCTCTCGTTTGGATGGGTGTGCGCCACTCACTTTGGTCCACATACAAAAACCAAGATGTTTGCGGTCTGTGTGGCAGCCATTGAAAAAAAGTGAGGGCGAGGGACCGCCCCATTCGATTGAATTCAACCGAGAACCCCCGAAGAGAAACCCCACCACCAGACACCATGGCCGACGACGAACGCCACCCAGCGTACGTACATGCGTCTTGCATCAGTAGACTAGCTAGAATGCGCGGCTCACGCTGCGTCTATTGGTGCCATTTGCAGCGAACAGGAGCGCGAGCAGCAGGAGGGAGCCATCCCGATCGCCGACGGCGACATTGAGACCAACTGGGATGAAGTCATCGAGAGCTTCGACGGCATGGAGCTGCGCGAGGACCTTCTGCGTGGCATCTACGCGTACGGTTTCGAGAAGCCGTCCGCCATCCAGCAGCGCGCTGTCAAGCCGATCCTGCTCGGTCACGACGTGATCGCCCAGGCGCAGTCGGGTACCGGTAAGACGGCGACGTTCACGGTCTCGATCCTCCAGAAGATCGACGTGTCGCTCAAGGAGACCCAGGCGCTGATCCTCGCGCCAACGCGTGAGCTGGCCCAGCAGATCGTCAAGGTCATTGTGGCCATCGGCGACTACATGAGCGTGCAGGTGCACGCCTGCGTCGGCGGTACCGCTGTGCGCGACGACATCCGCACGCTCCAGCAGGGCGTGCACGTCGTGGTCGGCACGCCAGGCCGTGTCGGCGACATGATCAACCGTCGTGCGCTCCGCACCGACGAGGTCAAGCTCTTCGTGCTCGATGAGGCCGATGAGATGCTCTCGCGTGGTTTCAAGGACCAGATCTACGAGGTGTTCCGATTCCTCCCGGAGAAGGTGCAGGTCGCGCTTTTCTCGGCCACCATGCCGCTGGACGTGCTGGAGGTGACCCACCGCTTCATGCGCGAGCCGATCCGCATTCTCGTCAAGCGCGACGAACTGACGCTTGAAGGTATCAAGCAGTTCTTCATCGCGATCGACCGCGAGGAGTGGAAGTTCGACACGCTCTGCGATCTGTACGAGACGCTCACGATCACACAGGCCATCATCTACTGTAACACGCGCCGAAAGGTCGACTGGCTCACGGAGAAGATGCAGTCGAAGGACTTCACGGTGTCGGCCATGCACGGCGACATGGAGCAGCGCGAGCGTGACATCATCATGCGCGAGTTCCGCAGTGGCTCGTCGCGTGTGCTGATCACGACGGATCTGCTGGCCCGTGGTATCGACGTGCAGCAGGTGTCGCTCGTCATCAACTACGACCTGCCGACCAACCGTGAGAACTACATCCACCGTATCGGTCGTTCGGGTCGTTTCGGTCGTAAGGGTGTGGCCATCAACTTCCTCACGCACAACGACGTGCGATACCTGCGCGATATCGAGCAGTTCTACAACACGCAGATCGAGGAGATGCCAATGAACGTGGCCGACCTCATCTAAGCGCCGTCACTAGAGCGACCGTAGGATCTCGCGACGTCTGCTCGGTGTGGACGGGTGCGGCAATGGAGGAATAACACGACTACAATACTAGCAAGCACGGTATCCCACCAGCAAAAGCCGACAGAGGAAGCGAGTGTTTTGTGATCCCCACCGAGCGAGTCGAGAGGACGAGAGAGAGAGAGAGAGAGAGACAGAGAGAAAGAGAACGACAAGAGAGGAGAGGAACGGAGAGAAGAGAGAGAGAGAGAGAGGAGAGGACGACGAGCGCCAGCGCATGAGAGGAGGAGGACGGCGGCTCGGTCGCGCCGAGTAGGAAGAGATCCACGCGAGTGGCTCTTTTTTTGATATACAATGCATGTCGAGTCTTTTTTTCCCCTGGAGCTCTTGGCTTCCTTCCACCCATTTCCACTTCATCTCACTCAAATGGCTTCAGGATCGCATGTCCACAACGTACCATGTTTTGCAAAAATGAGCTCTTCGTACTGCAGGAGATTACTGTTTACCGGCCTCGTACTTAGCCGAAACATAGGTGACTGACTGACTGGGGAATGTGTAGGTAATTTCCCCGCATCTCCCTTTCCTGGAGAAACTGGAGCTCCACGTCAAGCCACGCCACACCACACGCGACGCTGACTTGACTGACGCCGTCGCATCCATCCACTCACATCACTCCGCCCTTCAGTAACGCAACCTACTGTGAGCCACCATGAGCAGCGCACCCGTGGCGGCGACGCCCGACGACAAGTTCAACTACTACGAAGTGCTGGGCGTGGAGAAGACCTCGTCGGAGCTCGAGATCAAGACGGCGTACCGCAAGCTCGCGCTCAAGTACCACCCGGACCGCAACGCCGGCAATGAAGAAGCCAGCGAGAAGTTCAAGCAGGTGTCCACGGCCTACGCCGTGCTCAGCGACCCGAACAAGCGCCGCCAGTACGACGTCGCCGGCGAGTCGGGAAAGGACATCGAGTTCGAGTCGGTGGACGTCGAGTCCATGGGCGGCTTTGGCCGCGTTGTCGGAGCGCTGTTCACCAAGATCGGCCTGCCCATCCCGACGCAGATCTCGCAGTCGGTGCTGTCGGCGGCGCGCGATCTGTGCGACGAGCGCAACAACGCGACCCACCGCGTGCCCGTGACGTCGCTGCCCTTTGGCGTGGAGCGCCACTCGCGCGTGGACAAGCAGGACGCGCACTTCTACCGCTTCACGGTCGAGAAAGAGCGCGAGTCGGTCGTGCTCATGTGCCGCTCGGCGTCCAAGAGCAAGTTCAAGCTCGTGCTCTTTGACGGCTCGGGTGCTGTACGCATGGTCCAGGAAAGTGCGAAGAAGCCGCGCTGCACGGCCGCCGACATGTATCTGTCCAGCTCCGTGGAGCTCATGGATCTCCACGATATGTGGCCGCCACACCTCGCAGGCGCCGACTCGGACCTGCCCGATCTCTTCAGCAAGCTGTCGACGTTTGAGGTCAAGCGCACGATCGCGCTGGAGCAGGGCGAGCACTTGTTCTGTGTGTACGGCGACAACTGGCTGTCGGCGGTCAAGTACTCGATCAAGTGTCTCAAGATGGACGACAACGCCTCGGGACTGAGCGCGATTCAGAGCAACGAGCGCGAGCTCGTGGGCATCAAGCTCGAGCTCGACGCGCTGCAGAAGCAGTACGTCGCGGCCAAGAAGGCGTTCGAAGAGGCGTCGGCTGTGGTCGACGCCAAGCAGAAGCGGACAGAGGAGCTACTGGCAGCGCGTGACGCGGCGTACGAGAACTTCCTCACGGGCTGCGACCCACACACCGGTGGTGCTCTCGTTGGAGGAGGAATGAATGGAGGCGTGGGCAGCCCACCGGAGATGCGCCGCTCGACGAGCAGTGCCGGCGACAACGGTATCAAGTCGATCTTTGGCGGGTTTTCTAACCGGTTCTTCAACTCGAAAGACGACGGACGCTCGTCCACGGACTCGACGTCGGCGAAGTAATGAATGACCCACGCAAGAGGACGGACGTCCACGCCACCATACCATAGATCCCACCACCACCCTCGGCGTGGACGCCAGACCCCCCACCCCACTATCACCCACAAGCCAGACAGATACGAATTGAGACCTGTAGTGTGCAGTTGTTAGGAGTAACGAGTAGTATGAATAATGAGAGAAAGAGACAAAGCTTTTGCACAAGTGTTGGGTTGCGGACTAGTTGTAGCCGTTGAGGAGCCGCTCGCGCTTGGGGTCGATCGGGTCGGCGATGGGCCGCGCGCTGCAGTACGCGTGGAAGAGCCACGGCAAAAAGCCGAAGACAAACGCGAGCTGGCCGAAGAAGAACGCGGCGCCGAACGTCGGGAACGAAGCCGCGAGCGTGTTGTAGAAGTGTGCGAGCTGCGTGGTGCGGCAGTGGCGGGGCAGACTCGGGTCGGCTGCACTGGCGGCCTCGCTCTTGGCAGCCTCCGCCAGCGTGCAGGGCAGCACGACGCCCGTCTTGTCAGCGTACATTTGGTGGCCGAAGGTCGCGTATTGCGGCGCGAGCGACAGCACGCTGAAGAGCCCGACGATCGAGATGTTGATGAGCACGAGCGCGACGATCGCCATGGTGGAGGCCGAGGTGAGCCGCGGCTGCAGGCGGTCGATGCGGAAGCACAGCACGCGCACGCCATGACGCACGAGCACGATAAAGGAGACCACGAACAGGTACACGAAGAGCACGCCGAAGAGGATGTAGTCCAGCGGGAACGCTCTCGAAGCCAGCACGAGCAGTCCGTCGATGGGATTGGGGAACACTGGCTGATTGAGAAGGAAGCCCTTCTGGAAGCTCGAGTGGGCCAGCCTGTCGATACTCGTGATCAAGATCGAGACGAGGATCAGCAGCGACAGCAGCAGCCACACCACGCCCAGCGGCACCTTCCAACACGCCCAGCGGCTGCCCAGCGAGAAGCGCTTGAGATTGGCTTCCAGCACGGCCTTGCGGTCTCCCAGAAGCTGCTCGCGGAGCTTGAGCTGCTCGAGGCGCTCTTGGTCCAGACGGCTCATGGTCTGGTCCACGACGTAGCGCTTGAGGATCGTGTCTTTGGTCTGCTCGGTAGCCTGCGACTCCATCGCGTTCTCACGCAGCAGATCTTCGAAGGTGTTCTTGTTCTCGTTGTCGCTGTGGTCTTCCATGAGCAGCCCCACGAGCGGCACACAGGCGAGTCCGCGGCTGGACACGAACACCCACAAGTACATTCCAGAAAGCAGCAGGATGCCAATGACGAGGCGGAAGAACGTCTCAATATCTGACGAGAGCTTTAGCAGTGGCTTGAGCCAGTCGATGTTCGACGTCGAAGGCTTGCCAGCCAGCAGCAGCGTGATCGCCAACACAAACAGCACGGCCATGCCGAGTAGAAAGCACAGCGTGCGCTTGATGGCGACCACGAGCCGCTGCTTGGGCGAGAACAGCATGGTGATGTGCGCGATCTCCGTCTGCCTGGCGTAGTTGTAGATGAGCGGCGCACCAACGAACGAGTAGGCTGCTAGGCAGCCCAGATACACTTGGTACAGCACAGCCAGCGCGTGGGCGTTGGTGTGGACGTGGGGCAGCGCATTCTCCAGCAAGTACACGTCCACAGGCGCCGTGAAGAGGCAGAGAAGCGAGATGTACAGCGCCAGGATACACACTGCATTGACGAGACGCGAGGTGATCTGCAGCGGCGCGGCGCTGATGGAGGCGGCGCCTGCGAAGGCCGGCAGCGCAGTCGCCGCGGCGTTCTTGGGCTGGAAGTAGAGGACGAGAAAGGCGCTGAGCAGAAGCAGCACGATGCCCACAGCGGCGTAGAGCGTCCAGGCGACGGCCGCGCCCTGGTCGATGGGTGGCATGATGGTGGCGGCAGCGTGGACCGCCATGGCGTCCGGGTGGAAGACGGAAGGCCGCACTTGCAGCAGATCCATTTTGGCTGTTGCGTGAGGAGATACGCGGGTGGATTGTTCTTCAAGCACAGAGGAAGGGGAAGGCAGTTCCCAAGGTTATGTAAACCACACTATATTTGACAAGTTCATGTGCACCACATAATTTAGGGATGCCTACCATATTGCAGTGAGGGTGAGGAAGGTTGGAGATGTGGAGCTACGAGCAGTTCGTCGCTGAAGGCGAGGAGCTCGTGGCGCGGTCGCAGAAGCCACGGAGGCAGCCGCAGAGAAGAGAAGATGGTGACGAGGTGCAGGAGACGGCTGAGTGGCAGTGGCGCCACAGCAAGCGGCCGGTAAGTAAGGAAAAGCTACACGACACTAGAGATTGAGAAAGGCGGGCTGATGACCAAGTGTTGATGGGAATGCAGCACCTGCCAGGAAACTCGTATCTCGTGTCGCTCGGTATCGCTCGCAGGCAGAAGCCTCTTGGTCCTGGTGATGTCGCGACAAAGCAGTGCAGTGAAGGAGACCCACTGGACGACATCAACGCATTGCTGGAGAAAGACGACGATGAGGTACATAAACTAATGAAACCACCGCCTTCAGCCTCACAATCGCTGACAGCGCTTTGTGTGTTGTGTACATAGCTAAGTGACCCAGTGTCACTGCTTCACGAGAGCCACGCTCACGAGGAGGAAGAGGAAACCGTGCTGTTCGACTACCACATCGTCTTCCATGCTGTCTACCAGGCACCTGTGCTGTACTTTCGTCTCACGCGACTCGACGGCTCACCCATTGCGTTCCACAGTAGTTCTATTGCGCGCGGTCTCCATCTTCCAGGGAGTGACAGCCGCACGCCGCTCGTGGCCATGGAAGACCACCAGGTCCTCGGGACGCCTTTCTACTTTCTGCATCCATGCGAGACTGCCAGTGCCATGGAGCTGCTCCTCGACCAGCCAGCCCGCAGCAACTTGCATGGCAGCATTAACACGTCAGCACTAGACACTCGTAGCGGCAGTGAGCGCCGCGCGGAGCCAACGTATCTGCTCGCATGGCTCAGCCTCGTGCAGCCTTTGACAGGCATCAATCCTCAAATGTACTGAATTTATATCCGTGTTAAGTGCGCATTAAGTACGCATCGATTTTGCTTCACTTTTGAATTTTGAACCAAACATCCAAACAAGACAGGCGACAGCACGAGAATGGCGACCACGACCACCACGCAGCAGCCCAAGGACGCAGCGTCAATGGAGCGCATGCGCAAGAAGTAAGAGTCTATGTTGCTGCAATGTACGCATGTCTACTGCCCTGCGCTCACGCCCTCTCTGCTTCTCTATGCCCACTGCAACAGGCCGCGTCTTGCGCCGTCACCGAGTCACGGCCCATCGACCGGCAGCTCCTCGGCTTCGCGGCCCAAGAGCGGACTGATGCCGCCCAGCATCAACACAGCGCGTACGCACAGCTACGCCTTCGGCTCGCGCATGCCGCTGAGCGGCAAGGAGAACACTGTCAACGTAATCAAGCCACCCGCCAGTGCATCCACGACCAGCAAGAGCTCGACGGACGTGGTGAAGAAGAGCGACTGGGACTCAACGACCAGTACGAATGCAAACACTTCGCTGCCTCCAAAGTCTGTGGTGAAGCGCCGACCGAAGCGCCGCGCGTCCGATGAAAACGCGACGAATGAGAGCAAATCCAATGCACCGTCGACGCCTGCTTCCTCTGCAAAGAGCGAATCCAGTACACAGGCGACAGTGATGCAGACACCACCGTCTGCAGTAGACAGTAAGCCAGTCAACATGGCTACAGTAGTGCTGAGCCCGATCAAGCCCGTGGTGTTCGTGCCCGTGACGGCGACGGATCCAGAGTTCTGGAAGGCTCGTCAGGAGTTTGCGCGTACGGCGCTGCTGGAGCTGAAGGCGCTGGAGTACGTTGAGTGGCCACACTATGCGTAGAGAAAGAGTCTTTGGGTTCTAACTAACACCGTGTGTGCATGTGAACAGAGAGCGCATGAACTCGCTGTCAAAGACCCCTACGAAAGAGTAATGTAGTTTGTTGCCTCCATTCCCTAAACTATACGCCAGCTAAATGTATGCAAGTGAGACAGTAGTGATCCTGTGCCAGGACCAGACAGACTAGTGCAGTCGTTGGATCAGTTGAAGCGGAAGACGTGGACGAGTCCGGACTCGTACTCTGGCACGAACACTTCGGTCTTTCCGTCGCGATCCACATCGCCACCAGCCACTTGACCGATCGTCTTCTTGCCAGCGTCCAGGAACACGCTCACTTGGTAGTTGAAGCTCTTGTCCTTGGGAGTGAGCAGCCACGCCTTTCCTGAGCCGTCTCCACCCACGACGATCGACGGCTGTGTCGACGTCTTGGTCGGCTTGATGAGAATCGGAGCTCCTGGCGCCGCCTGGCCCACGCCGCTGAGGATGTTGACGATGCCCGAGGCCGCCACGTGCTTAGTGAACGACGGCAGCTCGTACACGAAAACCGAGCCGCCCTTGGATGAGCCGTCGTGGTTGGTCACGACCACTTGCTTCTTGCCGTCGCCGTTCAAATCGCCAGTGACCGAGCGGAAGACCGGGCCGATGGCACTGTCCACGACGGTGGCGTTGAAGCCCGACGCCGGCTTGAGCCAGTTGAGGTTCTTGTACAGCACGAGCTTCTCCATGAAGAACTGGCTGGCAAGAAGGTCCGGCTTGCCGTCGCCGTCAAAGTCTTCGATCTGGAAGAACACGTCGGGCCCGTCGATGAGCTTGGTCTGGGTCCAGGCCTGGCCCAATGGGTTGCTGGCTGGCTGCTTGAGCCAGTAGAGCGACCCGTAGCCGTTGCCGATGAGCGGCTTGTTGGCGCCGGCCGTTACGATGTCCAGCAGTCCGTCGCCGTCGACGTCGAGCCACTCGATCTGGTGGTAGAAGCGGTCGGAGGTTGACGTGATCTTCTGCAGCGCGCCTGTCTTGCGGTTGAGGAGCGTGATGGCGCCGTTCCCCTTGAAAGGCACGAGGAAGCCGCCGGCCACCACGAGCACGTCGTCGAAGCCCTTGATGGCCGTCGTGGGAGCTACGAGGGCCTCGTTAGGCCACGTGACGGCCTTGGTGAGCTGCGTGGGCTTGATGGTCGAGACGCTGCCCAGCAGCGAGCCGACGTTCTTCACCTCTCCGACGGTGTCCGTGCTCAACGCCTTGAACGCCGTGATGTGGAGATCGTTGCCGTTGAGGAAGAGAAACGCAGCGTCCGGGTAGGAGAACTGGCCGAGCTTGGTGATGGCCGTGGCGTTCACTTGGGCGTCCGCGCCGGAGGCGAAGAGAGCAGCGACCAGCGGGAGGAGGAACGCTCGGAGCATCGCAGACGATTCGATGGGAGAGTGGAGGGGGGCCGTGGTGACTGGAAGGAAGCCGATTTGGAAATGACAGCACGAGCAGCAGCCAGAGCTGGTGACCTCAATGGTAGAGACGCGCTAGAGCTCGGCACAGCGAGGCCTCTTCGGCGGAAGGTCCCATCCAGTGAAAGGACGGAGTGGCCGTTTGTCTCCCAGGATCAAGTGGGGATGGAGCATGATTAGCAAGCGGACTTCCTGCGCAATCTGAGCCTGGAACGAAGCGCCGTAGGAGACTGACAGCCATGCTTGCCGTTCGAAAGATCACGGACAGTATAGTAATGGTATCCAGTATCTTGTGCCTCGGCAATCCATGGCTTGTGAGAGCCAACGCTGTCTGTGCTCATGCCATTACAGTGGTTATGACGCGCGAACAGTGTCCCTACAAACGCTGTAACATGGCAACTTGACAGGCGCACGCAGCCAGGACAAGCATCATCACTGCGTGGAACCTCGGCCTGTCCATAGGTCCCGAACCGGGACCCGATTGAGGTCGCGGTGCATCTGATTCGCTTCTTCAACGACAAGGTGGATACACGGTGTACAGGTTGTGATAACCACCAACCAACCTCCGTGGCCGTATTCAGGATGTTTACAACCACCGGATCTCCTGTCGGTCGTTGCAACGCACGCGTCATCACTCTTCAACTGTTGGTCCACAGGGTCAAGTCCACACACGTTCTGGATTTGGCGACCACAGGAAGATCCAACGTAAGATCCACTGACGCCAGAGATTCGGTGGGGATCAGATCTTGGAGATGTGGTCGCCTGACGTTGACCTGGGATCCGTCAGCTGACAAGACAAACTGAAGAATAAAGAATAAAGAATAACGAATGACTCCAGGCGGGTCCGACCAGTCTGGTCACCAGAGGCTTTTGAACATCCTACTCTCCGGCACAGCGTTGATGATCGAATGGTTGTTTGCGGGCAACGTGATCAGCTTCGCAAGTGGATTGGCGACCAAATGTAGCAACGTTATCATGAACGAGCCCAGTGAGCTCAGAAGACAAAGGATCTAGGGAATACAGAAGCAGCGAGGTGCAGGTACACGACGATAGAGCATTGTACAGTGCTTGCAAACATCATCACACTTGTGCTTTGTTCAGTGGCATTCATGGCGAGACCTTCATTCCGACTCGCGGTAAGAAATCACGCGCTTGGACGTGTGTCCACCATGATGGAGTTCATGCGGGTGCCCGCATAGAGGAGCTTTCTGGTGAGATGGAAGTTCCTTCTCACCAGACCGGCCGCAACAATTGGTTGCAATTGTATCGGATGTACTTTCTCACTAGACCATCACTCTTACCCATATATGGCTACACTGCCTGTTTTGGCTCGCCTCGCGCTTGTATTACGAGGTGAAATTAAACTCGATGTTTTGGCCGGCTCGAGGCAGCACCGCGGGACTAAGGCGATGCGGTTTGCGGCTAGTTCCAACGCCGGACGGGGTGGCTGTCCGTCCTCTTCGTTCTGAATGTGCGGCAACAGGCCGCAATAGCTCTCCGCGTGGCTCCACAACCAGCTCTTGGTCTCGGGGGCTATTCTTCGGCCTCCTTTCATCCATAAACGGCCAATTACTGAGACTGGCGTTCCACATCTCGTCGAAATTCCGCTGATTTGATGGATTCAACGGCGTCCCTGGAACGCCAAGACCCAATACAGGTTGGCTGTGCGCTCGTACAAGTGAGAACAAGTCTGCACAGAGTCCAGGTTCAGTCTGGGCCCGTTGGTCGTCCATGCTAGAGGGGATCACAGTGTCAGCACATTGGTGTTTTAATTCGGAGGATGAGCCCACTAACCGTCTCTTGGTCTCGCGTTCCGCAAGCTCGAGACACCGCGTCTTCCACTTGTGGCTCCGCTTCTGGGCCGACTCGTGGAGCTTCTGAAGATGCTGGTTCTCGTGGCGCAGCTCCTCAATGAGCTTGGTCGCGTGCTGCTTCCACTCGTGCTCCTCTTTCACCACTTCGTCCTTGAGCTTCTCGATCGTTCGCGTGGCGTGGAGCTGTGTCTTCTTAATGCTCGCAACCTCCTGGAGCCTCAGCTGACTCTCCTGCTCCAGGATATCATTCTCGATTTTCTGTACACAACACAACGTGAGACTCCTCCTTGAACAGCTACCGTCTCTCGTTGACTCACCATCTTCTGGTAGTGCTTGGTCTGCTGTGTGAACCGCTGCATGAGATTGTCCACACCGATGCTTTGCAGTTGGAGCTCGTCCTTGAGCTTGGCATTGGCCACCAGCGCGTTCTTGCTCTCCTCCGACATGGCATTAAACGCCTTCTTCAGGTAGTCGGCGTCCAGCTCTTGCAGCGACTTGCGGAAGGTCTTCTCCAGCGCCATCTTGTGGTTGAACATGTCCAAACGGACCTTGTGGATCTCCTCGGCGTGGCTACGGTTCTCCTCTTCCAGCTGCTGCATGAGGCGGTCCACACGCTCGCGCAGCGCGTGGTTGGAGCTCTCCAGCACGTCGTAGGCCTCGACGTGGAGCTCCAGTTGGCTCACCTTGCGCCGCAGCACCGCCAGCTCGTGGTCGGCCTGCAGTCTCTGCGTGAGTGCCTCGTCCTCGTGCATTTGCAGCGCCGCCTGGTGCTTCTCGATCTCACGCTGCAGCATGGCCTCCATTTGGTTGATCTGCTCCTGCTTGGCGCGGTTGTCACGCGTCATGCGCTCGATGATCTTGGCCTCCTCACGAAGCTGTGCCTCGGCCTCTTCCACTCGCTTGCGCAGCTCATCTGTGGAGACAATAGATAACAGGTCAAGGAACTAGAGAGCTCATTAGGTTTTTCAGTTGATGCGGGTAGTTGCAGTAGGAGGTTAAAAAGGATATTCGTTGGTGGCGATGGCCGCATCTCGATCGAGCCCTGAAGCACCAGCAGATCCACTGGTGGCAGCATCCTTGCTCTTCCTGTTTGTAGTAAAGAGGAATTCAATTGTTAGATGTGGAGTTTGTTTGAGGCGGCGACAGCACGCACTTTTTGGGGCCCATGAGCTGTTGAAGTGTGAGGCGGATGAAGAGTTTAGTAGGCGTACAAGAGGCGCGAGACGAGATCGGAGGAGGAGACACTCAGCACTCGACACCAGCGAACGTAGCGGGAAACAAGCTAAACAGAGAGAGACTTGTTTGGGTCGAAAGCTGCATGCATGAAGGCTCCTGGTCATACTAACAATAGATACCGGTATGGCTGATTTAAACGGACGCGAGAATGCCAAGTTGGCTACATTTTGGATGATATGATTTGCAGCGTGTTGCGATCTATCGAGCAGGCAGCTCAGTAAGTTACTGAGTAACCACAGCAAAGGCGACATAGCGACATAAAATAGTGACTTTAGAATCTAATGACGGTCGCTCCTCTGCGGTGGCAGGATCATGTTGTCATGTGCCCCGTACAACGGAGCTGCCTCAACGATCAGATCGCATGCATGTCAATAGACCTTCTCTACAGTATCAACTACAGCACAGCATCCAGACACATACAGGCAGTAAGCGGCCACAACAGGAAGAAGATCCGAGAGGCAGAGACGTCTTGTACTGACGATCCCCGTGGTCTGAAGAGCTCCTGCCAGATGGCTTCATTCGGAAAGTAGCCAGATCAATTGCCTGTCCTTACACAGCAAAACAAGGTGATATATTCACATATGTACCAAATATGGTCTCAAAAGGTGACTATGTGTACATAACAAGGTGAAAAAATCAATAGTTACCAAGACAAGGTGAGACCGTGGACCGAATGGATAACGGGATCACTTCCAGCTGCATGCCTCACACACAGGCGCTGCTGGTGAAGAGGCCAACTTGTGTGGGTAGAGAGAGACCGACCATCAGCCGGAGGTGTCCGTCTGGCAGCCGCGTCGTTGCCCACTGACGCTGGCTGACTATGACTGACTATCAGTATCAAAACACTGCACCGTACACTGGACAGCGTTCAGTGGAAGCGTCACGTGGTTTACGTGAATCATGTGTGCACCTATCCACCTGGCAGTCGAGGTTCCCCCACGCCACGTCTCTCCTGAGCGTCCGCCCATGTGTACGGCGCGAACAGTGCAGCACAGAGTATCCGCCAGCTGGGCAGCTACTGTTGTTCTTCTGTCTCAGTGACGGTCTCATGTAAAACCCTTGCGAGCCAAGTGGCGATGGTCTCTCTTACGCAGACCAGGCAGAGTCGGAGCGAGCAGCTATTAGACGACACAGACAGACGGCTCTTCAGCCGGCAGAGGCGACGCCGATCCGATTCGCTTCCAACGTGCCGATCCACAAGTTTCTCCTGGTGAGCCCTTGGCCAGCAGCCTGGCCAGGCCTGGTTGGCGATCTCTTACAATTCGTTTTGCTCCCTTCTCAGCACCCGGCATCCGCAGTAGAGAAGACTCGTTGTCGATCAATTCCCCACAGGCCTCACCCACAGCAAAACCACTCTCCATCATCACCATGCGCTCCCCTGCTCAGCTCGCCGTGCTCCTCGCCGCCATCGCCGCGACCGCCTCCGCCGGCTACGTGTCGGACATCCAGCAGAACATGAACCCGGGTGTCGTGCGTCCTGCCGACCCTGCCACCGCCAGTGGTAACAGCGCCAACAGCCCAAAGCAGTACATCACGCCGACCGTGACACCAGCGGTTCCAACTTCCAACACCAAGGCGCCAACTCCACCGCCTACCCCAGCGCCAACGCCAGCACCAACGCCGGCTCCTACTCCAGCTCCTACTCCGGCTCCTACCCCTGCGCCTACTCCTGCGCCTACGCCAGCTCCTGCCCCAGCGCCGACCCAAGCTCCAACCCCAGCTCCGACCCCTGCGTCAACGACGGCCAAGCCATCGGGCAGCACTGGTCCTAGCCCAACGCCAGCGGCCTCGGTCCCACAGGTGCCAGCTCCTACCCCAGAGAAGACCACCGCGAAGCCAAGCGGCAACACTGGCCCAGCGCCAACCCCAGCGGCATCCACGCCTGGCAAGCCGCCAGTCCAGAACCCAGCGCCGACGCCTGCGGCTACCGGCAAACCAGCTCAGAACCCAGCTCCTACCCCAGCGGCGTCCTCGCCAAGCGGTGGTGCCGCCGGCCCAAAGCCAGCTCCTGGTCCAGCCCCTGTCCCAGCCGCCGGCCCAGCTCCAACCCCAGCGGCTTCCTCTCCTAGCGGCGGCGCCGCTGGTCCAAAGCCAACGCCAATGGCCTCGTCGCCAAGCGGTGGTGCTGCTGGACCCAAGCCAACGCCTGCTGCCTCCAAGACCCCTGCCTCTGGCCAGGGCACTGGCGACGACGACTCGGAGGACACTCCGTGCCCTTCGCTTCCACGTCCAGCGGGCGGCAACGACGACGAAGACACGCCATGCCCATCGCTGCCGCGTCCTGCCGGAGGATCTGACGACGAGGACACGCCGTGCCCGTCGCTGCCACAGCCAACGCCAGCCGCGTCCAAGACCGCTTCGGGTGGCGACGACGACAAGGCCACTGGTGGTGCGAACAACGCCAAGCAGGAAGCGTTGGACGCCAACACCAAGCAGAGCTCGGCCTCCCGTGTCGTGCCAGCCCTCACGGCCGTCGTGCTGTCTGTCGCCTACCTGTTCCTGTAAGCACCACCACAGTAGCAGGACCCGAAGAAGGGTCGTGCGTGGGTGTCTGTTGTGTGTTTGCTTTGTGTGCTCTAGACCCCCCCTTCCAATGAACCTAGTGCGTTTTTACCATGAGATTAAGTATACCGTATTGGTGCTGTGCCTTATCTATCATTCCTCTGCCCCCCTCCACCTCAGTCTCCTTCTTCTGCCATGAAGGCACCCTTGCTCATGCCACTACCGACTCACTGTCTCCGTTACCATTAGGATCAGGTGGCATTGACACGTCTACTCAGCTTTATCAGATAGTCATCTGATACCGCTCCATTTTCGACCCACCATTCGCGTTGGCAGCACGAACATGCAGCCGACGGCCACCAAAAGCGCGTACAAGGCGCGTGAGAAGCGCTTTAAGCAGCTCAGCGACGCGCAGATCCACGCTGATGCCGACGTCCTCGATGTTCGGGCGCTGCGCAGCGACCAGCAGTCGCGCGTGACGCGCGTCGGCACGTGGACGTGGCGCAGCGCCGTCGACGGTAGCCAGCACGAGCGGCCCGTGCTGGCATTTGGCGGCTTCGGAGCCGCCCACGAAGGCTTCGTCGTGATTCCCGACGCCATAGACGCCGCCACGCAATTGCAGATCGCCCACGCGTGTCTGTACGTGAGACTCTGTGTGTTGGTCTCCGATATTCATTAGAGGAACTGACTCGAGTGTGGTGTATGTCAGGAACGAGTATGTGGAGCCACCGCACGTGACCAACATGCATCAGCAGAACGAGCAGGTCGCAGGTATCTGGAAAAAGGCGCGGACGTCGCATCCAGCGGATCCGTCCAAGAATCCTGCGCTGAGCAAGCTCCACTGGGGCGCAGCGGGCTTCCACTACGACTGGACGGCGAGAAAGTACTACGCCGAGGACTTCTCGCCCGTGTCGGAGCAGCTCACGCGGCTGGGTGCGTCGTGTGCCGAAGCCTGTGGTGAGACGCTGGCGGCTGAGGCTGTGATCGTCAATTTCTACAAGAAGAGCTCCACGATGGGCGGCCACCAAGACGACGTCGAGTACACGATGGACCACCCCGTGGTGTCGCTATCGCTGGGCAGCGAGTGCGTGTTCCTCAAAGGCACGCTCACAAAGGAGGATGCGCCACTGGAGGTGCTGCTGCGCAGTGGAGACCTCGCTGTGCTTGGAGGGAAGTCACGACTGAGTTACCATGGTATCGCGAAGGTGCTGCCCACTGGCATTGCTATCTCTGATGCGGAACTGGACGCGCTGGTGGATACCAAGGCGAAAGAGGAGCCAGAGACGATGACGAAAGACGGGTGGCGAGAAGAGCTGCTCGCTGTGAAGAACTACTTGGCGTCGCATCGCATCAATATCAACATCCGACAGGTGTACGCTGCTGAGAGCAAGCAGTCCCCAGAGCAAGAGGAAGAACAACCGACAGCACCAGTGAAGCGCCAAAAGACAGACAACTGAGCTGTACATAACGCACTGTAGAACTTCATTTAACGTGTGCGAGTTACAGCTTGATGTTACATTGTGAGCAGCCCAAACACAGGGGTCTTTGGAAGCGTATCCTATAAGCCAAAGGTTACGTCAGTAGTGAGCCAAGCCACAGACAGACGACGATGGAATGAGCGACTCACCTGGAAGCAGATCATGCGCACGACGCAGCCGCATTCGACGACCTCTCCTCCCAGCTTCTCCACGAGCTCGCACGTGACGGACAGTGTGTTGCCCGTGGCCACCAAGTCGTCGATCACCACCACGCGTGCGCCTTTGGAGAATGCGTCTGCGTGGATCTCCAGTCGTCCCGAGTAGAAGCCCGTTGTGAAGTCCACGCCCACAGTCTTGCCTGGCAAGTGTCGGGCTCGTCGTACGGGCACAAACGGAACCTGTAGTGCCAGTGCCAGCGGCGCACCGAAGAGGAAGCCGCGCGCCTCGCAGCTCACGACGTGCGTGATCTGCTGGCCAGCGTACCGGTCTCGAAGCGCGTTGATGGTCGTCTGAAAGGCCTGCGGGTCCATGAGAAGCGACGAGACGTCCGGCAGCTCAAGCTCCGCCGTGACGGCGTACGTGCGGATCTTGCTGCGCAGGTAGGAAGCGAGCTGTTGGGCGTCAGTGAGGTCGACCGTCATATTGAGCGTGTGAGTGTGTGGGGGAGTGTGTGAGGAGGCAGGCGGAACTGGGAATGAAGTCCATGAGCCTCCCCATCCTCAGGCGATCGATCCGGTAGACGGAGACTGACAGGCGGATTAGGATCTGGATTGGGATTATCGCGACGGGGGTAAACACGGCTCCAAAAATACTGACGTGATAGCATCCAGATACTAATGCTAATGGTACAGTGGGAACCCACTACATACTAGTACGAAGGTCGGTCGCACGACGACGCGGGAGTACAGTTCGGTATCCAGGTGGTGGGTCTGCCATGTGCGTTTGGTCGTGGATTGGTATTGCGGTGCCAGCGTAAACTCGATTTAGAATATTTGCGTAGGGTTGTATCGCGATTCGCGACGGTGAGACGTCGGATTCGTATTACCGCACGCCCGTAAACACCCTTTTCAAATTAGACAGTAATACCAATATACATTGGTATTGGAACGACTTTCACACCTCGAGATCTTTCGGGTCACTCAAGACGGTTAAACTGTAGATGGCGAGGGCGTTGAGATGTAGTGGAAGTCCTATTACTGTACACTGGAGCCTCGGAGTGTAGCTGAGAATGAGTAGCTACGACTCTTAGGATCAGTGTGAAGAGGAAGCCTGAAGCTTCTGCGGGTCGCGGGCGATGAAATGTTTTCCCTTTAATAATAATAGATGGTACTCGTAGTTAGATTGACGCCATCACTCCTCGGACGTACGCATCCACTTCGAGTGTTGAGTGAGACTCGAGAGAAAACTATCCTTTCTCCTGAGTGATGTGTTCTCCAAAAAGCGCGTGCCAGCTCCTGCATTCCGCTTGAATGATGTGTTTACAAAATTCAATCCTGAGCGAAGCTCGCTTGTCGCTTGTCATCTCCCCACTTCGGTCGAGTTTCAGAGGAGCACGCGGTGGCTGAGGGCGACCGAACCAGCGAGCTCTCAGTTTCAAACGAGCCCGCGACCAAGTAACAACAACAACGACAGAAGATGTCCTCCCCAGTCAGTGACGCCGCCCCCAAACGCGCGACGCCAAACAGCGACTCGATGCTGGATGATTTTCACCTGAGTATGCTCCGTCAACGCGCCGTGATCGACAACTTGTATGGCATGAAGGACGCCTTCGCACGCATGACAGTCCACAATGACGACGTGAAGCCAGGTGCACACCACCGAGTGGAGGAGAATTCAATGCTCATAATCCAGAAGGCGAATTTGGAGGAGAGGGTCGCAGTGCTCGAGACCGAGAACCAGGAGCTCAAGGGAACGTGCACTCGACTGGCGGCCGAGAACAAGGACCAGAAGAAGACGAACTCTCGACTGGACGACCAGATCAAGGCGCTTAGCGAAATTGTTGCAGCACTACTGCAAGCCAAGCAACCGTGAAGCCGTAACCTCTCGTCGTACAACTCGTAGCATCTAGATAGTCAAGTAGAATATGGACTTCCTCCTCGCAACTCCCTCCTCATTAGCATATCACTTGCCCATCTACTTTCGAAGTCCTACGTAGTCGTGGATTAGAGAGAGGCGAATCAATGTGAATAATGGATCTATTCATAATTCCACACCATCACTCAAAGCAACTCGGCCGTCTTGGGAGCTTCCCCATCGTAGAGTTTCTATACGTGGAAATCCGCGGTGTGATGTGATGGAGGCTCCCGATGCTGCACTCGTTCGTGCTCGAGCCAAGGCGCCACTGCGTGATCTCCAGCGCTGCATCTCTCCAGAGCCGAGCTATCATGTCTGCGTGGGCTCGAGAGCTGCCGCCTGCTGCGGTCTCTGTATACCAACGGCCACGTGATTAAAGATATCTGACGTCAATCTCGTGGCAGTGGCCAGCCGTCCATTTCAGGCCCAGCAAGGGTAGTTCTAGCTGGTGTGACGAAGGTCTTGGATCACCCAGTGCTGCAATCACGTGACGGCGTACAGAAACGGCAAGGCACTTAAGGATGGCGGTATGTCGAAGGTTCGAAGCTATCCGATACTGCAGCAAGAGACCACCGTTCGTGCTGTGCATTCCACTTGAGTGATGTGTTCTACCAATTTCACCCAGAGCGAAAAACGCGTCGCTTGCCATCACCCCATATCCGCCGGGTCCCGGAGGAGCTCGAGCCGGCGAGGGCGACTGAGCTAGCGAGCTCTCAGTTCCACGCACCAACAACAAGAACAGAAGATGCTGCCGTTCTCGGGTGCTCCACTTGTCTAAGCTGCCCACGCCCAGTCCACGCCGACGTCGTTTGTCAGCGGCGTCATCAACTACTCGACTCGCGAAGGCTCGATGCCGAACAGCGACTCGATGGCGCCTGACTACTTCCAGAGTCTGCTTGGTGAAGCCGACGTGTCCTGGGAGAAGCAGGCCAACTTGACCACGATGAAGGAAGCCTTCTCACACGTCACACGCCGCAAGGACGACTTGAAGCTGTCGCTTCTCAATCTGGAATCGATCCTGGGATACGAGGCGGTTGATCGCCCGTACCAGGCGATGGAGCAGGATGTGCTCCGAGGCGAAAATGCGACTTTGGAGCAGAGAGTCGCAGCGCTCGAGACAGCGAATGTAACTTTGGAGGAGAGAGTCGCAGCGCTCGAGACAACGAACGCATGGCAGGCGGGCGAGAACCAGGAGCTGAAGCGACTGTGCGCTGGACTGAAGACCGAGAGCCAAGACCAGAAGAAGACGAACGCTCACCTGCAAGACCAGATCAAGGCGCTTCACAAGACCAACGCGGCCCAGGCAAAGACCATCGCGGCCCAGGCAAAGACCATCGCGGACCAGGCAAAGACGATTGACACGCTGAGCGACAATGTTGCTGCACTGCAGAAAGCGGTGAACGAACTTCTGACCAAGAAGCCGTGATCCCGTAACCTTTCGTCGTACGACAGATAGTCAAGTAGAACTTGATCTTCCTTCTCGCAACTCTCTCATTAGCATATCACTTGCCCATCTACAGTAGTGGCTGATCTGCCTTTCGAACTTGTCTCCCATAGCCTAGGACTGATAGCCCTCTATTCATAGCTCCAGCCATTATCCAAAGCAATTCGGTCGGCTGGGAAGCTTCCGTTTCTATCGGTGGAAATCCACGGTGTGATCTGATGAAGGCACCGGACGCGGCACTCGTTCGTGCACGAGCCAAGGCGCCGCTGCGTGATCTCCAGGCACTACACCTCTCTACTGCCGAGCTATCATGTCTTCGTGGACTGGAGAGCTGTCGCCTGCTGCGGTCTCTGTACGCCAACGGCAATTTGATCAAGGAAATAGACGGTCTCACGACGCTGCGGCGACTGTGGCGTGTAGATCTCAGCGACAACTGCGTGCAGCAGCTGCAGCCGCTCGCGTCCTTCGCTGCACTGGGCTTTGTGAACCTGGAGCGCAACCAGTTGACATTCCAAGACCTCGTGTGTCTGCGAGATGTC